>JBBBVU010000005.1:18431371-18444881 GCA_037177055.1 Atherinosoma microstoma
TGCATTGTAGCATACATATTGTCTTCAGTGTAACAGTAGAAGCGGATGGAGCTGCTGTCGTGTCGTGAATATAATTTATATATATATATATATATATATATATATATATATATATGAGGTATTCATGATTGTTTTTGAATGCCAGTATAGAACCTCCACAAAGGCTGAGCTCTGTGTCTGAACATAGTTGTGATGTTTGCTTGTTTGAATGTCAATGCTGTGGAAATCCACATCCTCCATGAGCGCACAAGCAGCAATCGCCTGTTCACCGCATCAGGGTTTTGGGTTTGGGGATGAATTGAGGTTTCGTACAAATCTCATTAAAAAAAAAAATCTCCACATGCATGATGATATATTCTATCCATGCAGACTGTATGAGTCTACATTAATCTACATGGATATAAATAGGGGTGATTGGGTTAAATCACTGGATCCTGATTCGCATCAAAATCCTATAGAGGCAGAATTTTATTATTTTATAATGAAATATAAAAGAAAATAAAGAAGGGGGGGGTGGGGTGCAAGCGAGGGTTTCTCCACGGTTTATTGTTATTTATTCTAGCATAGTAGCAGACACTTCATTTTTAACTGAGGGAATATATTCTCTGAGGTCAATACAAACTTTTCTATTGAGGGGCAATTCTTTATTAACTTTGGGATGTCTTTTTAGGTTGTTTTTTTTTTCCCTAAAAATATTGCCAGGGCTTAAGGAAGCGGAGCCCACAGGTAAACCACTGTAGTCGATAGCTAAAGCTCAGCTCATATTAAATATTATAAGCATCAATAGCATCATTTTTTAGTTTTAAATGTCTTATTGAGCTCAGAATAAAATCTTGTTTTTAAATTTTTTTAAGCTGCTTTTTTAGGTTTGATATGAATAATCAACATGTGATATTGTCTCATATCGATCCTGAATCATGGCCTAGATCTGTATTCTGGTCCAAAACTGGTCTAAGTTAGGCTTGGCTCTGGACCTTTGGGCCGAGACTGGCCCACATAACCATTGTCAGCACCATAACTCTGCTGTAAGGGCCAAAAGTGGGCCAGCTTAGGTCCAAACATTTCTGCAGCCACAAACCTCACAATATCCTCACATTTAATCTAGTTTTTAAGTAAAATAAAATGAAAATGATAATTTTTTTTGGCCATTCAGATGAAAGCAGAAAGCAGATATGCCTCTTCACAAATCCTACTTCAGCTCAAACAGACTCGCTAATACCGAATCCTTGATCTCTGCATCACATTCAGTGTTTTTACATGTAGATTAAAGCAACAGAATTAAAATACAATGAATAAAAATTCAGTTATTAACGAGAATAATAATGAAATAAAGGGGTCTCGTGTAGCATTGATTTAAAAAGCACATCCAGGTAAATGATCAAACACCAAGGTGTTTTAGCTTTCAGCTGTCTGACATCTGTGTCAGATTCAAGGGCAAACCATCTCTCTGATTTGTCTCGTTTAAATTTCCTTTCTTCTCCGTGCGATTTAAGAAAAAACACATGCAGGCACGAAGAAGTTCAGAGTTTAGTTTCATAGCCGAAATAAAAGGTTCTGACATTTCAAGAAAATGTTGTTTCTGTTTCTTCTTGCTTTTAGCATCGTGCCCTCGTGTGATTTTCCTCATTTTACCCTCCCTCTCATCTTCTTTCCACTCGTCTCCTGCATCCATCTGGTGTTCCTCCGCTGCAGAAATTCATTTGCCGGGGAGGGAGTGATGAGGTCTGTAGTCTGAGGAAGGCTTTTCCGCTTGATGTCTGATAAGGCGTCTGGTTAGGGTTTTTAAGAGGAGACGGGCGGGCGGGCGAGAGTGCTCCATCGAGTGAGGAAGCTCTCATTTGTGCCACCACGGTCCTCGAATTGGTAATGAGGGAAGTGGAAGAGATTTCAATTGTTATTTAATGTTTGATTTATTTATTTGTTTGTCTGGTTTTTTTTTTTTAATTCACTCTAAGGCATCCTGTAGGCTTGCACAGCGGTTTATATTTTATGCCTCAGAGATGTGCGGCGACACATGCAGGGAGCGAGAGTAAATAGGAGCTCACATTAAATCATCTTGGATTTATAGGGAGGCAGGTTTTGTTGCTGCTGGAGGGGTGGGACACACGCACGTACACACACAAGCACACACACACAATGACAGTACAGTAAGTGGTTCTGCCCCAGCAGCGCTAAACAAGGCCAACGGTCCGCAGTTATGGACAGTAAATAGAGCAGAGCACTACCTGTAAATAACCAACAACACAGCCTCATAAATCCTCACTATACACTGTATGTGTCTTTCTTCCACTCACACACACACCTAATGTGTGTGTGCTGGATATAATCTGCATA
Organism: Atherinosoma microstoma; assembly: GCA_037177055.1. NCBI lineage: Eukaryota > Metazoa > Chordata > Actinopteri > Atheriniformes > Atherinidae > Atherinosoma > Atherinosoma microstoma. The sequence continues at coordinate 18,433,706 of JBBBVU010000005.1, forward strand.
TTCCCCACGTTTGTGAACATTTTTCAGCATTTGTTCAGCGTGCCTGTGTGGGTGTGAGATCGTATGTTTGTGTGTGGAAAACAGGACGACATCATCCTGAAGGATCCAACCTCTCGCCGACCTCTATGCTCCCCCCCCCTCACGCCTCCCGCCGCATGCCATCACAGGTCAGGTTGGCCATGTGTGCGCGCGGTTAGCTCTGGCATCCTTCCCGGCGACCTGATCAAGGTGGGCTTTCCCACTGGCACGGAAATCAGAGGCTAGCCTCAAGCAGGGTGCGAAGACCTAAAATAACGTTGCCCCGTTGGCATCTGATTTTTTTGCTGATGGGGGTGTGTCATGTAGAGAAAATAGCACAGGTTAGTCCGCAGTGTTTCCTCAGGAACTTGAATGGCTCACAAGGTCACAGAACGATGAGGCTGTAATGAAAAACATAAATGCTATGTGCTGTTAGCATCTGCGAGGCTAGTATTTGAGCTGCTAATGTGGTGTACGGGAGGACATTTGGAAAGTACAGCTGGTTTCCAGGGAGAATGGAAAGTATTTATTGGATTAGTGGTGGTGGTGGTGGTGGTGGTGTGTGTGTGTGTGTGGGTGGTTGTGTGGGGTGGGGGGGGGGGTGCTGTGCAGCTGCAAATAACAACAGAGGGTAGGTTAAGTGTGTGTGCTTCATAGCAAGCAGAATAATGATCTAGCTGCCATGTTAAACAGATTTACTAAACAAAGGGAGCTTAATGGATAAGTAACAAGAAACATCTTTCAGCCTCTGTAAAAAGATAATCATCAGGAGCACCTGTAGGAAGAAAAACTAGAATAAGATATATAAGGAAACATAACTCTAGCTATTGGTGTTTTACGAACACAATACAACTGTATATGATCCGAAACTGCTTAAGGGTTCAACTCCACGATTTAGTCCAACATCGTACTCTGTCTCTTGGTATATTTTATGCTACTATTGTTTTAACTACAAAAAATGTTCCCATATGAATCTCTGAATTATTTTTTACTCTAATTCTAAATATTGAAAGGAAATTTGTACTGTAAATAACTATAAAATTCAGTAAAAGAGACACAAGTATTCTATATTATTTTCTATATTTTTTAACATTATCATGTTATGTCTCATTATAGCACATAACAGAGTATCAGCTTTTTTTTGTTTGTTTGATTTTCCAGTATCTTCCAGCTTGTGAGGATGTAAATGTAACTCTAAATGAAAATAAATATTGACAAAAGTCAATATCACAAAGTCTGCCACAACACAATATAGATTATTTTTATCCAGGTGGCATAAATCTTTATGAGATGATATCACATGCTATTTAATCACTTCCACTGATATCAAATTGTAAAAAGCAACAAAAATATCAGAATACCATTTCATGTCTGAGCTCCATCAGACATTTAAATGAAAACTAATCTGCTCTTTTAACAAAACCAGACTGTTTATGATCTATATTTTTAATTTGAAGCAAAGCGATCGGCTCATTGATCATTTTACTCGTGTACTGTTAAACCTATAGTAAGAAACTGATGTAAATGCACCAAATATTAACACCAGTTGTTTTTACAGTACAAGGTTTGGTATTAACTTGGTTGTTGATGTCACCAAACATAAGAAGAATAATTGATTACACAATCAAGCCAATGATTACACTGATCAGTTCAGTGTGGCCATTAATACACAGCATGTGTGTTCTTACATGTATGATGGGAAAATTTGTGATATGAGATGAAATGAATGTCTGTGTTTTGGGTTTTAAAAAAAAAACACTTAGGGGGGAGAAAGGAACAAATTGAAAGTTGGGTCATGAGTGTTCCTTATTACTGTCATATCATTTTCTTGGCGGATGATTCATCATGGCTGACGGCCAATAAACTGGAATGTTAGGGTTGCTGTGGTAACACAGCAAGAGAAATAAGAGCACCTGCGGCTGGCGAGACAGCAGTGTTTATCCCCCGCTGGGGATGCAGGGTCGCACCTGGGCGAGCTAACCACCCACACAACGTGCACTTGTTCCAGGGCATATAAGTATGAGTAGGTTCCTGGAAGTCAGTGCAGCTCATCTGGCGTTTGATAAGGTGAGATACACTGATCTCGATTTGAAAACCTCGATGAAGTCTTTCATTTCCCACATAGATGCTTGTTTTAGCTGAAAAACCCTTTTATTCCTTAACAGTTGAGGAAAGATATTCAGAGTTAAAGACTTAAAACATTTAAAGTCTTAAAACATCTACCACTTAATTCTTGGTGTCATAGATTTAACAAGGCATTATAAACAGTCCTATATATAGTCAGAGATTACACCACATCCCAAAAGTGCTCTATTGGATTGAGATGTGGTGACTGCGGAGGCCATTGGAGTACAGTGAACTCATTGTCATGGAGATGATGTGAGGTTTGTGACACGGTGCATTATCCTGCTGGACGTAGCCATCAGAAGATGCTCCACTGTGCTCATAATGGAAATCAACATCAGCAACCATGCTGAATGTATTGAGTTGCTGCCATGTGATTGGCTAATTAGATATTTGTGTTAACAAGCAGCTGAACCTGAGTGGCCACTGAGTGTATATATAACCACAAACTTGAATTCAAATGCCCCCAAAGAAGATTGTTTAAAGACTTGTCGTATGATGACTGTTCTGATGTGTACGATCTGTCACAGGACTTGAAACAGCTGTTATTTTCTCACTGTTGTCCATGCCATAGGTTGTCAATCATAAATGACCTACTTGAGCTATATGTCATGTTTTCCAAATACAAGGAAGGAATTTCTCCCGGCCTGAGAAGGGCTATTTATGGGGGGAAAATGTCCTTAACTTGGATTAGCACCTAGTGGAATTTTTATGATTGCTAAATGTTTTGGGGATTTTAGTGATGAGCTGGCCTCGGCCTTCTTTTTAGTCATCCACATGAATTGTTAATGAGCAGGAAGCTGGTTTGTCAGTGGGAGTCACTGGTATGAGTGAAGAAAAAGTAGACCTGTTTGCTTTAATTCTTAGAAAGTAAAGAAGCAAAAACATTTCCTGTTGTTCCATTTCTTTGAGTTCAAACTGAGTTCTTTGACTGTGGTCGCCTGTGCACTACTTCTGCACCAGTCTGGGTTGTTTTAAAAGCAACTTTATAATTATCATCTTGCAATAATTTCATTTTCAAGCAATTGTCGTCATTGTTTGCCTTTTTTTTCAAAAAGAAACTATAACTATGCTGGTGAGTTATGCATCGCATTACTGCACCACATTCATCCACTAACCATGAAAGTTGCCCAAGCTAAGAGCTGCCTCATGAATACATGTGCTTTTCCAAACAGTGATTGCATCAGTGTGTAAATTTTTCATCTACATTATGCATGCCTGCCACTGCAGGTCACCCTGATCTTACCTGGGTCAGAAGGTCAGAGGAAAGCAATAATTATTCATTATCTGTTGCAATATGCTGCATAACAAAATCCCCGAGTACACTTTCAGTTTTGTGCTTTTGGGAGATTATTCAGCAGAAAATCAGCTGTTTGCTCACATAAAGCGTGCATTTATTCACTCATGTTTTTCTCTTGACTAATCTGTGAAATTTACAGACATATAACTGTTACATTTATGGAGAAATAATGGGCAATTGTGCACAGTCAGTTAACTTTGCTTGCGTCTTGTGCATAACAAAATCTCATCAAAGCTGTAATTGCGCCGTAAGTATCTGAGAAGTAACGTGGAACAACAATCATTGGTTTTGTTGTTTTTTTTGCTCAGGTGGATAATGGACTGCAGCGCTCTGGCTCTACTTCAGTATTCTAATGGCTCGTTGGATTTATCATACGCCTCTGAAGATTTTAACAAGCAATTCATTTTGACCTAGAAGCTAGAATTTAAACGGTGTCATAATCATCTGCAGCACTGATTAATTATCATCTCTTCAGTTCGCATAAAATACGGTCGTGTAAGACAGTGTCTCTATGATGTTGATGGCAAATTACTTTTTCCCTCCGAGCAACAGTTTTTAAAAATCTGTTTTAGTTTATGACACTTTTCTCAGTTTATTTGTAATCTGTTCTTCAAACCTAATCAGACAGGAAATACTCAATATAGATATTGAACTGCATTAATGTTACAGCTCTTATCTTTTTTTTAAATAAAAATGTCTTTTCCTTTATTATTTGTTTGGGGAGAGTGGGCTTGGGTCTGTCAAACCCAGGCTCAAGTCCCTGGAATGCCCACAGCTGTGGGCCCTTGACCAAGGCCCTTAACCCCCCATAACTGCTTCCTAGGTACCAAAACATGGCACTGCTATCTTGTACATCTAGGAATGGGTCAAATCCAGAGCTGAGTTCCCAATCAGGATTAATAAAGTAAAAATGATTAATCATTATAAAGTTTTCAACTGTGGTTTTATGAAAATCACTTATCACATTTTGATATTTCATACTCTTTTTTTTAAAACTTTGAATCGTATATTAACTTATAATCCAACAAATATCCACTACAAAGAGTGAATATATCACTTTTAAAGACGCAGCGTGTAGATGTATTCTTCGATCTTTATTTATATGGTACTTTTCGTACATTGTGTCGGTCAAAGTGCTGTTCAAAAATAAAAACAAAACAAAAAACGTTATGTCAACAAGTCACCGCAAACCCACCCACCAACACGGTAAGGAAGGGCTATAATGGCGAAAAAACCATAGACCTAAAAAATAATATTATACAAAGAAATAGCAAAACCAAATAGCAAAGGAGTAACAATAAAATAGCTTGAAATCTAGCTGCTGAGCTCCGAGCAAGGCGGTGAAAAATTGACGCTGAATGTACGACAAAACTGAACATATTTTCAGAAAAACCTCAATCTATTATTTATTAATATATACAAGTATAATTAAAAGTGAATAGCTTGCATGTGTGACAGTAAAGTGCTCATACGGCCAGTCAAACTTTTAATTGGAAATTTTTCCCCCATATTCCACAAGACAATGGTCTTTTTCCAGAGTGGATTTCCATTACCCCTTTAACTGAAGCTTTTCCCACATGTTCGACATGAACAATGCCTCTCACCTGAGTGGATTCCCATGTAGGTCGACAGATCACTTTTTCCAGTAAAACATGTTTTGCCAGAGAACAATCCCCCACCTGTTTGAGTTACGTTGGCAACGTTCGGTTGTGACTGAAACATTTTCCGCATGTTTTACAAGGATATGGCTTCATACCTGTGTGAACTACGTGATCAAAATTTTTTTCATCTGTGCTGCAAATTTCAAATCTCTTAGTAATCACAGATAACGTTACATCGACTGTTAATCGTAATTAGCTTTTCATGCTTGTAACAGTGAGATGAGGGAATTCCACTTGTTTTCAGCAGCACAAAAGGTAAAGCCCTGACTTGTGTTTTATTGTCTTTTTAATCCAGTTTGCAATGTTTAAGGGACAAAAACTGTTCTCTACAGTGCTGCTTTTTATATGTGAAAGGGTCTGAAAAGTATTCAGCAGTTCCTGGACTATATAAGAAAAAAAAAAGACTGTTTTTATTTAAAAGTCTACAGAGAATGGGTAAATGTGGATGTTTCATAGATATTTTTTGGGCAGCACATTAGGTCAAATATTAATGGGATGTTCACAGAAAGACGTACACCTTGTAGCACATGGTTTTATTCCTTTAGTACCTCAGCACAAACGTACTTGGAGTTCATCTCTGTGTTGGGTTCAGTTGTTTTGGGAAATAGCACGTATTTGTTCAAGCTGTCTATTGTCTGCTGTATCAAACAGTAAATTGTATGATTCCTCTGAGACTTTCCACATGTATGACTACCTTGTGTGCATTGCCCCAGCAATAAAAGAGAGTGGATTTATTGATTCTGGGCTAAACTGAGCTATAAGTTGTACGGCAAAGATCTGTATGAACCACTTTTTAAATGCATGGTGCAGAGATTTTATTTAAAATCAGGTTTCAGGGTCTCAGGAAAGTTTCTGACATCTGGATATAGGATGATATACCATAAAGACCGGTTTTACCTTCATGTAAATATTTGAATGTATGATATTACTTCAACTAGGGCTGTTAATCCCATTGCGAGGTAACCTTTGACTTCCTGCTGTAGCATGTGGCCATAATAAATTCATAAAATATGAAGACTCATGATAATATACTACTTGTCCCCATGAATGGGACATTTAAGGAAGTTTGTACCATTGAAGCACTTCAAACCTGAAATATCACTGTAATGCAAAGCTTTCAGTATCCTACCCTGTTAAGCTACACTCAACCAGATGCTGGAACACAAATTGAGGAAGTCTACCTGTAACCAACCAAACATCTTTATACTTGACTTATAAGCTGTAGTTGTTGAGCACAACTATGTCTAAAATCCAGCAGCTTCATTTAATTCAAAAGAATGCAAAAGATAATGTTGTGACTTGAACAAAAAAAATCCAGCGAAGTGGGGATCGTTTGACTTTAGTTACTTTTTTACAATCCAATTAATCCAATCACCAGCTTTCATAAGTGGACACCAATAAACACAAGTCTAAATGCACCATGGATACTCAGAGATCTAAACCGCCTCCTAGACGAGTAGTTTTATCAATGTTTTCATTTTCACATAAAGCTGAGAAGTGAGATTTGCTCACTTGATATGCAATGTGAAATCAGACTTCTCCGTTTGGACTCGAACCAACCAAAAACTAGTTTATAACAGGCAGGAACAGGGCTGATACAGACTGTACAAATGGAAAAAATACACCTCCTTAAAGTTGTTTTTGTCTGTTTTTGACTTGATACACATTAAGCGGAAAGGAAACAATTTCCTAATGTCAGCTCACAACTAACTGACATGAATGACCATTACCTTCTCAGATATGCTATCCCAGATATTCTCAGACAGAATGTTTCCTCCTAAAGAAGAACTGTCTCCATGTTCTACTTGCTCATGTCCACTGCAATCATTGCTTTTTCCTTCTTTAGGTTTGTTTCCAGTCAAGACAACTACTTTTTTTTACTGAATTACAACAACAACCAACTGCCTTTTGTAATGTGTACCTTGGCGACACAACACATACTTCCAACCAGTCACTGGAAACATCTGCCAGTCCTTAAGAGTTATATCTAGATGCAATAAACACCATTTTGTCACCATTTTGTCACCATATAGAGAAACGACCGGATCACACAAGTGTAGCTAATAAGCTTCACACCCTGATGTAGAAAGACACACACTGCACCGGAAACAGATTATGTTATCAGATTTATCGATTCGCTTTGAAAACATGTGCATAGAGTGTGCCTCGATTAAGCAGAAGTCGGCTCTACAGCAGTGCTGGAAAAAGGACGGAAATGGAAGGACAACAAGGCAGTCGGCCAGGGACGGAGGAAGAGATTGTGTTCGCTTTATCCCTGTTTGCTCAGTTTAGCACAGGGCAAATATTAGCCCGTGTGCTCGGCAGCCGTTCTTCTCCACTGGGCTCCAACCTCGCACTGCCTACAGAGACCGAAAGACAAAAGAAGAGCAGGGAGAGAGGGGAAAGAGGAGGATGATTGAGAGAGGGACGGCTGGAAAGTTAGCAGGGAAACAGATGGGAAGAAGGAAAAAGGCAGGTTAGAAAAATTGAAAAGTCGCCAAATGGTGGCAGAGAATAAAGATAGAGTTGGAGTTACAGAGAGAGCAATCTGAGCAGTCATCCAGCAGTCTCTGGTCCAAATCAAAACAAACCATTAGGCCATACTTAGGTAAAGGTCCTCTACTGATGCCATTGGTATATTTTTGTTCTCCTACACTTAATGGTAAATGTCTACCACAGGTCTTTTGATGGATGCCAGCATTTATCGGCACTTATTTTACTGCACTTACTGTCTGAGAGCTTTTTTTCATCAGACAAAGAAAAGTACACCGTTTAAGTCTGTTTACACCACAAACAGCACAATGTAGAGCTTTTGTCTCTATTTCAGGAAGTAGCCGACAGTGCAATAGAACTCAAAAGCATGGGACAGAAAACAAACCCATGCTCCTTTTTTAAAATTATTTTCTACCTTACAGCAATCTGAAATGACCACAGATTCTTAAATTGTAACTTTAACAAAGTGAATACACAAGTTAAATCATTGATATGAGATAAGATGGGATGATGGTGGATGGCGTCCTATAAGCTATAGTTATACTTTATAAGTTTTTATTTGGTTCATTCTGGACATAAACACTAGTGAGTAAGGGAAAAGGTCATAGTTCGGGCAGCTGGATTTCAAAAGTTAGACACAGTTCTTTATGTTTGCAGTCATGACAATTGCTGGTATTCAATCAAAGGACTTCAGCAAGTGAAAACAATTGGGACTAAGATCCTTTATGAGAAATTTTGCATTGTTTTATGCTCATCTAAACATGCATTTCATTGTTTGTCCAGCGTTGTTGCTACATGTGAAAGCAAACAGTGTTTCACTCTAGATTCTTCATAGGAACCCAGTCTATCATCTTCATTGTAAAGACTGAAACATCCGGGTGAATGATGCAAAAACCATTCAAAACAGCTGTTACCAGATGGTATTAGCTAATTTGTGATTTATGAACCTCAGCTCCCTGATCCAAAATGAACGGTTGGCAAGTCACTTTTTTAAACCTTGAACGTTGAAGTAACAATGATCGATTTCATGATATGAACTAAGCTAGCACTAATGACAGAAGCTAGCACAGGTTCACAGGCCATTTTTCTCAATGGCTTTACATAAAGTCCTTGGCTTGCTCTCCCTTTTCAATGGCTTCATGATTTACCTTGAATTAACTATGATCGGTTTCCTGATTCAAACGAAGTTAGCACAAACAGAAGCTAGCACAAACAGAAGCTAGCAGACGCTAATGGCTAATTTGTCTTGCCTTAAAGCCTTAGCTTGCTCTCCCTTTCACATGGATTCATGATAAACCTTGAGGTAACTATGATAGATTTCATGATATGCACTAAGCTAGCACTAATAACAGGAGCTAGCACATGTTCGCAAGCCACTTTTCTCAATGCCTTTACATAAGGTCCTTGGTTTGCTCTCCCTCATCTATAGCTGCATGATAAACCTTCAAGTAGCTAACTATGATCGGTTTCCTAATTTAAACGAAGCTAGCACACACATAAATTAGCAGAAGCTAATGGCTAATTTGTGATTTACAAACCTTAGCACCCTTTTACCCAAATGAGAGGTTTGCAAGTCACTTTTCTCAACATCTTTTCATAAATTCCTTGGCTTGCTCACCCTTTCTTATGCCTTTATGAGGAACCTTGAAGTAATTACGATCGATTTCATGGTATGAACTAAGCTAGCAGAAGCTAATGGCTAATTTGGGATTTGCAAACCTCACCTTTTGATCTCGACTAAATGTTGGCAAGCTTCTTTTCTTGATGTCTTTTTGTGAAACCCGCCATTTACTCTACTTTTGATCATGTCTTTGATCAGTTTCATGATATTAACATTCTAAACAACCAAAACAGATGCAAACGCAAAGCATTTTCCAACACGTTTTCCATACATGCTCTGGTCAACAATAAGCGAGGTTGAGCACCACTTGATGTTATACAGAGCTTATGAGGCGGATGTGATGTCACCTTAATAAAATCAATAAAGTACCTGTAAAAATCCCCAACGCCATTAATTTTGTGACAGGAATCATCAACGTGATAACCAAGACAATGGAGCAAAGGTTTGTGGCTTTCCATCTGTCATCAGGATGTAACCATGCAACACAGTGTGAAGATGCTGTGGTCGTGTTTCCATGATTCCAGCCTGTGAAGCTCCATGAAGCAGTGCAAAGGGAGCAGAGAGGATAATAAAGAGAAGAAAAGTGAAGCCGTATGTTAGTCAACGCTCACTGTTTTAAGGCAGTAACATAAATGAATGAAAATAGAGCATCCCCCTTAGATTTTCCTCCATTTATGGATTTTGAAAAAATCGCAAGCATCTCAGCAATTTTCTCCAAACTGTTTCATCCTATTTGTATGATCCTGTCTATTTCAGGATGAGTTGTTCGGTGATAAAGATTTATTCACGCCTTTGCAATTTGTTGGCCTTGTTATGGCATCAGCTAAGACAGACAACGCCATGCCACAGAATTAACCCGTACAATGTCACAAAGGATTATTATTACACAAAGCCTCCAAACAAAACACAGCTTATGCACCATATTCAAGAACTCAGCTATCTCATTTCACAGTTTGCTGACTAGATTTACGCTGCCGAGCAGGAATAATCTACAAACCTATTTGCTTTTGACTTGATGCAGCCATCTTCATCACCGGAGCATGCCGGGTATAAGCCCTTTCTCCCTAATATTTCACAAGCACTTGTGGATCAATTGGATTCCACCAAAGCTATGTGAGCAGCTCCCGTCACCTGTGTTGAGCCTCTGAGGAGGGAAAAAGCTGGTGATGAAGGCCTGGTAATTAGAAAAACGAAAACACAAGCCAAAGTTAAAGAAATTATATTGGAGATCATCTGAATGTTCGGAAGTAAAACTTTGAGAAACACAACCCAAATTCAATAAAAGTTGAGCTGCTGTGTAAAACGTAAATGAAAATATAATGCAAGCATTTGCAAATCTCATCAACCCATATTTTATTCCCAATAGAACATAAACAACATATCAGATGTTGGAACTGAGACATTTTACCATTTCATGGAAAAATATGAGCTCATTTTGAATTTGATGCCAGCAACACATGAAGAAAAAGTTGGAATAGGGGCAAACAAAAGGCTGGAAATATAAAGTAAGTAATAATAGGTTAATTGGCAACAGGTAACATGACCAAAGATTGTAGGGCAATTTCAGAATAACATTTATCAATCTGAAATTGTAAAGACTTTTAAGATCCCACCATCTACAGTGTATAATATCAGGAATATAGAGAATCATAAGGAATCTGTGTGCATTTGACAAGGCTGTATGTCAAAACTGGATTAAAAGTAGACATGATTCTCTCATGGAAACCACTGCATGGACTCAGGACTTCTAGAAATATCTGTCTGTGAACACAGTTCACCCTGAAATCAACAGATTGCAGGTTAAAGCTCTATGATGCAGAGAAGAAGCCAGATGTGAACAGGATCCAGAAACACTGCCGTCTTCTCTGGACCAAAGCTCATTGGTTGCATTAGTGCCTATGGCGTGGGCAGCTTCCACATCTGTGAAGCTCCATCAATGCTGAAAAGTACATGATGGAG
>JBBBVU010000005.1:18445369-18457873 GCA_037177055.1 Atherinosoma microstoma
TGCATCCATCACAACAGGAGAACTGGCCTGCTGCAGTCCAGACCTGCAGCCAGGACTAAACATCTGGAGCATCATGAAAGCAAAAATCCAGCAATGAAGGTTGAGCAGCTATAATCCAGATAAAAGAGCAGTGGATGCTACCCAATGGTAAACATCACACTTTGAAGATGTGTTGCTGTCATCAAATTCAAAGTGAGCTCATAATTTTGCATGAATGGTAAAATGTCTCAGTTTCAACATCTGATATGTTGTTTATGTCCTATTGGGAATAAAACATGGGTTTATGAGATTTGGAAATCAATGTATCTTGTTTTTATGTACATTTCACACAATATACCTTTTCTTAATTATTTGTGCTTGTGAATAAAATCACTAAAATATTATGAATAGAAATATTCTGTCTGCTGCCAGACTTGGCTGAGTTTCAATTTCTTTTTTCTAAAACTCCTGAAATGTCATGTCAGTCACCTGCTGTTGCCGTGCTTTGTTCCCCAGGATGGTGGCTGGTGTAATGAGGTTTTGTGGCTGATACAGGGATTAGTGCCGTATCTTAGAATCTGATGAAGGATTAACGGGAGCGGGAAAATGCAAAGGCTAATTGAAAAAAGAAAGGAGAAAAAAAAAAGAACAAAAGCGTCAAAGTGCATGGGAAACTTTGTAGGTATTATAAGTTTCTTTGTCCCAGACTGAGTCACCTAAATTGATAAATATCTATCAGTGTCTGGACCAAGCAAAGCGATGAACCGTGGGTGGATGGGCATCGATTTCCACTGCAACAGCAACAGAGATCCTTTCCTGGCTTTTCCTCGAGGAATACACCCCCACAGCTCCTGTGCTGTGGCTCCCAACTCTTCATTAGCTCCTTTTTTAAAAATCTTGTTACCATCTTCTCTCCACATCCCCACTTTTTACTGCCTTTTCCGTGTTTTATTCATCCCGCGTCTTCTCCCTCTGTCTACTTTATCTCATCCATCCTCCATCCATCTCCGGCTGAGGAAGGATTGAAGAGGCACTAACATGAAAGCATCTTTGCTCTTAGAAATGTTCAGGTTTCGCTCGTGCATCTTGATAAATTTAAACAGTCTGAACAACTCTCTCGACAGCAGTCTGGCTTGTAAATGATGAGTCTATTTTAGCGCTAAGGTGGCTTATTCCCTTAATATCACAGCTTTTTCATATGACGAAGCAGTGGAAGGTAGACTGGCCAACTCTGATTTATGCTTCGAGTTTGTTTCGAACAGAAAAAGGGCTTTTCTTTAGCCAAACGGAGGAACTTTCATATCCTTTAACTCACTGGTTCATGCAGCTCTCAATCAAACCAGCTTTATTATGATTATGCATGAGTCAATACGTCTGAATGAAGAAAAGGACTCGATGCAGTATGTCCAGGGTGGTGACCATCCCACTAAAGAAATATCCCAGAACTTAGCAGCACACTTTATCTCCTTCGCTCTGCATGTTCTCTATTTTTATGACCCAATTTGTCAGCATTGTGTTTGCAGTTTCTTACCTTCAAGTGGCAGAAAAATCCCTTAATACAGCTCGAAGCAAAAAATTTCAGGCCGAATCAATATACTTCAATGGAATCACTGCACACACAGTAGATTTCCTCTGAGTAAATCTGTGTGATTGAGTGGAGGACATTAGGTGTGTCGCGTAAGGAAAAGTCACCACAGTACTTACACTGCAAAAACTGTCCGTCTAACCAAGTCTTGCAATGTCGCATCCAGCTGATAAGTCGTTATAAGAGTATACTACTTGTATCTTTTGTCTCTAAATTAAATAAAATTTTACACACGTTAGGTTAACCCTGATATTACTTTTAGACCTTGTAATGAGGCTACTGACAGCTTATAGAATAGCGAGTCAGGATGATCTATTTTTCATGGTATCATCTCACTTCAGACATTTTTATGTGCTGTCAAGTATGAACCGCTTCAGCAGTCAGGAGACAAGAGCTGCTTGGCGTGTGAATGCCAAACTTGTTCCTATTGGGAATGTTCGGGGCAAAAACGTGTGGAGAAGTCATTCATTAAATATCACCAAACGTATACAAGGAGCACACGAATAGGATGAGATTGTGTGATTCATGCACGTAAACACACTCCCGGACAAAATTGTAAATTTCAGTCCACGATTTATGGTTTAATTTTAAATTTGCATTATGTTAAAGTTGGTTATGAGAAGAATTTTTTTTTTTACTTTTTCCTAACTTCAATTTGTTCGGGTCATTTTTGACCCGTAACACCACATTTGTCACTATAGTTAATAATTTAAAGTTATGTAAAAGCACATAATATTACCAATTGGCATCCCTGTAGGAAATAAAACGAGTGAATTTTAACTATTTTCTTCAGTTGGACATGAGCGGTGAATTATAAAAATAAAAGGTCTATGTGGGCAAAAAAATAACATTCAAAATAATATTTCTATGGACATGAATACGTACTGAGTTAGCTGAGGTGAAACCGTATTGGATTATAACTATTGTTTTTTGAGTATTTGGGGTCAAATTAAATTGGTCAAGGTCAGCTTTCTAACACATTATAAGGGCTAAATATCACTGAGACACTGTAAAAAGAGAATAGTTGAACCAATTTAAGGTAATTGGTCATTCTTTTGGCAACAAGAGATGTAATTAAGTAAATCCATCTTACTTTCATTCAAACAGTTTTGGGTCACATTTACTCATGATTCACTGACTTATCCCAAAGTAACTTAATATTTACATTATACTTGACAATATAGTGTGAAAAGAAATATTATGTACACTTTCAAATATTTAGGTCCTAAAATGGGAGTATTTTACTGCAGTAAGAAGTATTGAAATATTGTGTATAAACAGTGTTATTTTTGCAGCTGACTTCATTCCCATCGTTAGGTGGTGGGTGTCACTCCCTGTACTATCTTTCACACTTAATTAACAATTCAACTAACATGGTTCTACAATTCTCTTGATTTGAAGTTAATTGAATCAGCAAAAGTTAGGTGTTATCACCAAACCAATAGCTACAAGCATGTGTTGCTATTTGGATAAGCAATTCAAACATAGGTTGATATTAAGTCTAGGTTTATTTGCATTGCTTCTTCAAATGTAAATGTAATGGTTTCAATGTAAAACGCTTTGGGTGCCTTGAAAAGTGTTATATAAATCTAATCCATTATTATGTCTCTCTTAAGACAAAAAACTATAAATTGCAATTCTTGAATTCAGAATAATCATATTGTTCAGCTGCTATTGTTTCAAGATTGTTTCTCTTACATTGAGAAGGAAACAACAGTGAAAGAGTGATTGACAGGTTTTTATTAAAGAACTTGGAGTGTTTCTCTCTTCTCTAAAGTCTCTGTATTTGTCCATATTTCAGGAAGTCTTACCAAGTGTAATTATCTTACTGCACTGGCAGATTTCACTTGATTATAGTGTGAATCTTTTCAAGTAAAGTTCTTTTTCCCTAATATCAAGATAAGTCATCTTGATATGATACAGTTTGTATCATCAGCTGCTTGGAAATTATATGCATAAATCCCCGTGTGTGTATTGTGTGATACCGCTATTTAAAATCAATTTGTAGTGTGTTGTTGGCCTCAGTGTAACCTCTCACAAGGACGTTCTCATGTTTGGATACAAGTGTGTATATGTGTGGAAGTCAGGCGGGAGTCGGTCTTCCAGGTCTGATGGCCATTGTTCTGGAGGACGCCATCCATCAACAGTCCCAGTGGTAAACATCATGAAATCAGCTCACCACAGTATGTGCCGTATGTGTTGTTTTCCAGTTGTGGAGATTGGAAACTGACAGGTTTCAGTGCGAGTTAAGAACCGGGGCTTATAGAGGATGATTTTTGGTCTGATTGATGTTTCCTTTTTCTTCCGTTCTGTAGCAAAAGAGAAAAAAATAAAAAGTTGCCTCCCTCTGCAGCAGCTTGGCTCGCCTCCAGTTTGTATGCACTCCAGGACAAATAGGCAAACCCAACATGAGTCATGCTCTGATGGGAGATTCAGATGCATGCACACACTCAAACGCACGCGTGCACACACACCACATTAGTCTAACTCATTGATTTTTCAATGAGATCTGATTCACCATAAGAGCAGCTAGTCCTGGTTGTCAGTGCAGGAAAGAACGGATGACCACTGTTGCTGAAAAGAGGCAAAGAAAAGGAGGAGTGGAGTTATGGATGAGTGGGGATAAAGTGCTGTTAAGATGAAGAGATGTATGTGTGTGTCGGGGGGGGTAACTCGCTCAAGGTGACTGCCGTGGATCACGGCAAACACATACAAATGAGTTGGCTGAGAGAAGGTGTGGTGAACGAAACTAACCGTGTCCTCCCCGCCGACACATGTAGCTCCATCTATAACAGCACTTGAGATGAGAGGGGGGGGGCAGACGTGTAGTGTAGTCTGAGCTCTCCAACCCCAGACGCCTGCCGGCCCCCTCTGTTTCCCTCGTTACGCCACAACACTGCAAACCCGAAGACGCACACTTGGAGATTTAGCCGGCGAGAAGTCTACATGTTATGCAACCGCCTATTTTTCTTTTTTTCCCCCTCCTTACATAACGCTGCAGTTTTTGAGCAGAAGATTAGCCCCACTATACTCTGTTCTCTTGTAGCAGATGCCACAGCCAATCTCCACTCGCAGGCATTATGCATGCGTTTTGACAAGCTGATTACCCATACCGAGCCAGAATTACCCTCTACAGGAAAGATGCAGAGATATCTTGCGATGGTCTATCAGCTCAGTTGCAGAAGCCTGTGGGATAAATAGATGCACCAATACTCATCTGTAACTACAAGTAGCGCATACATTTTAACGTTAATGCTCGGAGTTGGTGCAGAAGTTCAAACGCTTTGCTCATCCTGCAAGCCTGCATGAAATATGAGGTCTCCTCGCACCACATGCTAGTGTCAGATGTATGTGCACATCCGCATCAGAATTGATTGCCTTTCGTTGGGCATCCAGCAAAAAAAAAAAAAAATCTATTTATCAGTCATTTCTGTTCATTCTGCTCCATTGGCTGATTCATAAGCCCATAAATATTGCAGCTCTGCATACTTACGCTCGCGTGTCAAGTTAGGCTCAAGCAGATACAGGCTGTGATAGATCATTATTGGAGAAATGAGAAAGCAGCTGATGAATAGTTTGCATTTTCACCACCCGTGGGACTGTTAATACGAAATCTGTCAAACCGAATTATCAGCATCAGCAACTATCCGAAATGGTCAGCCGCTTTTTTCTGGACAGTTTTCTTGAGGCGCGTTGATGCAGCAAAAAATGCAACATAACCTCTGGGTGATTTAAACAGCTGTAACCGCCTCCGCCGGGGTCTCTGTTGAGTCCACTTCTCGGCCCATCTCGCTTTGTTTTCGCCCTCTAATTCACTTGTTTGCCGTTTAAGCCTTTAGATTTGAGAAGGCCATGCAGGAAAGGTTTCGAAGGAATGACTGAGCTGTTCGGAAATCAAAGAAACAAATCCTTCAAAACTGCATCGCATTGCCTCGTTGTCTATTTCCTTCCCTTCTTAATTGACTACCAGTGAGTGCTCGGAAAAAACAAGAGATCTCGACATCTTCAGAAGCAGCTTTGATCTCGAAACACCTTAAGGCCCCCGAAGGATCATCAAGGTTCCACTTGTCCTTGTGTTGCACAGTGTCTCATTCTGCCCCCTTCCTCCGCCTCCTCCTCCTCCTTCCTCCCTTTCCTCTTCCTTTTTTCTGCTGGAAATGATCAGCGAGAGCTCTCTAAGGGTGCCAGATAACCCCGATGCACACGCCAGCTGCAGCCTCTGCCTCATTCTCATTCTCCTCTCGACGCTAACGTTTACCTCGACGTGCTCTCGCAAGCCGCAAGGTCATGTTGAAATATTTTGGACGGGAAACGCTCTTGTATTCCGGCGCTGCTCCGGCTCTGCCGGGGCTCCCGCATTGAATTCCAAAGCCAATTTTCTTTGTCTTTGAGAAAAGAAAAAAAAAGAGAGGAAGGAGAGACTGAAAAGATTAGAGAAACTTTTTTTTTTGTTTTAGGTAGCGAAACTGGATTAACTGACAGTTTCTGCTGTGCAATAAATGGCTTTTTGTTACACTGAGATTTTCATTGAGGACAGCGAGTTTGTGCTAGAGTAATTACTCTAATGCTCAAGAGGAAATCTTTGAAAAAATGTATTCCATCATTTCTCTCCCTCCCTGGATAAACCTTTCCTCTGTGAAGCTTAATGCAATAACAGTAAAAAAAAAAAAATGCTTTTGGCTAAAGATAAAACTCATTTCACTCTGCAGATGTTTTTCCAGCCCCTTGCCACTTTAGATCCTTGAATATTTTATTGAACACCAGTAACTCAAAGAGATGCTGTCTTCCTTGGGCATTTGAGATTGAAATTGGATGTAATTGAAACTGTATCAGCTTTTTCTTCCCTCTAGTCTACAGTGGACCCCCTACCTACACTACTGATTAGCCCACAAAGGCAAAATAAGATGAGCTATCCTCCAGATAAAAGAAGTGTAACAATCAGCCGACAGGTGCGGCAGAGATTAAGCAGTAGCTGAGAAGCAGTCGTGTTTAAAGAGCAGCGAGAGATTATTTTAAAGTTACCTCGCAGTCCCTTCGTTTCAGTGTAGCAGGCTTGACTGCACCCAGTCATTCAGAGTTATTCTTTCTTTCCTTCTGTTTCCAGAGATATGTTCGCTTAAGGGAAATAGCCATTAAAATGTCATTACTGCTTCACTAAAATCATTTTTAAGAAAGCACTGGTTCCCAGCGGCTTCCCTCCATAATGGGCTCAATACATTCCCTCTGCTCTGAGAAGAGCCCTAATGTTGCGGAACACAAATGCTAATCTCTCTGTAAATATCACTAAAACTCTCTCCTTCCCTCCGCTTTTCGGTCTTAATAGCTCGGATTCATTCTGGCAAATTGAATTAATTCTCCAAGCAAAAGGTGTTGTGATTATTCTAAGCTTCCCAGTGTGTGGGACGTAATGGAGATGATCCTGACATTTCCATCCACAAGCGTTTTTCACTAACTCTCCATTTTGTTTCCTCCTGAAGCATCTCAAAGGGAACAGTAATGTAAAGCTTGGGTTTGGCTGTAAGAGTCTATACTGGATTCTGGGATGGGATGGCTAGTACATAACGTGAATCAATTCATTAAGCGCCTAAGAAGGTGGAAGCACTTTGCCATTTGAGACATTTGAGCCTCTTCACGGGATGAGATCATCTGTCGGGAAGTCCATCAAAACACCGCCGGGGGAAGCTCGTCCAGATCTGATGTAGCGAGAATCTTTCTCATCAATTCTTCTTGTTTTATTGTCAGACTTCCAGCACATTGTGCCACATTAATCACGATTGTGAGCACCGCCTTTTGGGCATGCTCAATTAGTACCTTAATCAGGGCTTGTGCTCGGTGCATGGCCTTATTGTGTCCTTGAGTGGATGCGCTAACCACTCGATACAGCCCCAAAGAGCACACGGTTATCTCGATATTTTACTGCACTTATTTGCTTAAGTAAATGCCTATTTTCAGTTATGTTGACATTACTGTGTTTTATTTTATTTCTAGCTATGAATAATGGAAAATCGCTGCAAGCAAAAAGCCCCGCGTTCACCTCTGAATTTCGCGGCATATGGGAAGGGGCTTAATAAATATGCGGAGCTAATTAGATTATGGGATCGATGAAGTTGTAGCAGCAGAAAGAGGTGTGCGAATCTGACCCCACCTGCAAACGAGCTTGACCTGCACTGACAGTCAGGACGTGTTCCTGTCTGCGGTTTGGTTACCAGACTGGAGTCTCACAGCTGTACCAAACAAAAACTGCAACGGAGGATTTACTGCCAGACAGACAACGTGTCTGTGATGGTATACACTCTCTCTCCCTTTCTCTCTCACCCTTGTTCTGTGGCTCTTTGGCAGACTGTAACTCTGTAAATGACTTTGACCTTTCCTGGGACTGAGGACAGGAACCACGGAGGGAGAGGGAAGAGGTGGCGGGAGAACAGAGTAGAGTAGGCGGTTGACTGTAATAAACTCGAAGCAGTGGGCCGCTGTCAACACTAATAGATGGGAGAGGGGAGGGGGTCACCCGGTTGATGAATACTAAAGGTGCCTCAGTCCTCAGTGAGCGCTCTCGTCTTTACCAGGCTTATTTGTGTGAGATCCAATGCTCAGAGTCATCAGAATGCAAAAAAGAGGGCATTTTCGTTCACCAGAGAAACATACAACCTCTTTACTGGTTACACACTGCTAGTACTGGGTTTGACTTCCTTTTACTTTCAGGGCCGCTTTGATTCTTGGTGTCATAGATCCAACAAGGTGATGGAAACATTCCTCAGAAATTTTGATCCACATTGACATGATAGCATCACACAGTTGCTGCACATCCATGATGAGAATCTCCCATTCCACCACATCCCAAAGGTGAAAAACTGGACTGAGATGCGGTGACTTTGGAGGCCGTTGGAGTCCAGTGAACTCATGGTCATGTTCTTTAGTTGCTCGGAGAATGTCTCTCTGTTCTGGGACTGAAAACCTATAATCCGGTTAGACATTTATAGACCGACGCGTCATCATGAATCAGTGATTTTCCCTGTAAAAGTTTTACATATTCAGAGAATACTCTTCTACAAGTTCCATCCCCGGACGTTGTGCAGCAGAATAAAGTTTGCAGCGTCTGTTATTAGTTTAGTCGCAGCATGCAGATTCACCAGAGACACGGATGCACTTCACATTTATCTTTATAACCGGAGGCGGTACAATATAAACACAGACCACCTACTGTCTGCAGACGGTAAATGTATATGTGCTATCGGGTATGAGGAGCGGGCATATGGAGAAGAGTTGTGCATTCATAAGAGCTTGAATATGTGGAGGCAGGTAGGTGGTGTGTGTGTGTTTTCATGTATCCTCCGAACACCGCTGAATAGAGTTTGTCCTTCATGCTCGGCAGTCAGGGACAAAATTGAATCTTTCTCTTTCGTTTTCACAGAATGTTTGAATAGAGTAATATGCTTCGCTCTTTCTTTCTCTCTCCTCAACAGTATGCCACACAAAGGACGGCTTTCAGCCTTTAATTGAAATACTGTGTTGTATAAAAGGTCATACACACACTTATGTGCTCCTACGCAAATATAATCCAACACAGAAAAAGCATGCAACAGTGAAATAAAAATAAAAAAATCATTATAAAGTGTGTGTTGCAGGGAGGACGCACCAACCTGTTCTCCTTCTCAGGGCGTCAAATCCTGCAGTTTTGTCAAAGTCTTGTGTGTCCGTGAGGACTGGCTGAAGGCAGTCGATACTCACAATGGAGAGTCTCTCTCTGCCCCCTTCAGCTGCTAAATTCACTCTTGAATTCCCATGTTTTTCTGACCATGAATGAGAAAGTTCATTTTCTTTCAATTTTAAGTTTTTTACCTATCAGAACATCATGAAAAGCCCTTTGCGCTTGGCCCGATCTGAAAATTAGTTCAAAAACAACCGTAGGAGCCAGGACAAAGACTAGTCCACCCTTGCATAGCAATTACGAAGATAATTATCACCCCGGTGCTGCTGATCAATGCACTTATTGACCCATCAGCAGTGGGAGCTCCTCCGTTTAGTTGGTTTGGTGCTCTGCAGCATTCAAGGGCTGCCATGGAGGAAAGACATCAGCAATGATCTTAGAGAAGAAACTGTTGCTGCCCATCAATCTGGGAAGGTCATAAGGTCATTTTAAAACTATTTTAGCTCATTATTCTACAGAAAGATTATTCACAAGAGGAAAATATTCAAGCCAGTCTTCCCAGGAGTGGACGTCCCAGTAAGCCAGACCATCCAAAAACCCCAAGAGCTACATCTCAGACTCTCCAGGCCTCAGTTAGCATGATAAAATATTAAGTTCGTGACCATCCAGTTAGAAATAGACTCAACCAGTATGGCTTGTTGGAAAGGGTTGCAGGAGAAAAAAAAGAACATGGCAGCATGGTTTAGGTTGGAGAAGCTGCGTCTGAACAAACCAAAACCAAACAACTGTGTCTGGAAAGAAAAGTGGAGCAAAATTCCTCCACAAGCATGAGAAAGACTGAGAAGAAAGACTTTTATTTATCTCCAGTGCAACAGCAGCAAGACAGAAAGGAAGTAAAGCCACAAATAAAATGCTATATAAAACTAAATGGTTGACATAAAGAGAAGAATGAAGAGAAATGATAATGGTAAAGATCATTTATGCTGTCTTATATTGTACATTGTGTGTTTTTTGTCTACTGGGAGCAGTGCTGGTTTCCAGTCTAACTCCTGCAGGAAGGAAGGAAGGATCTGGAATACCTCCTTCCCACATTTGGGGTGAAGGGGTCTGTAGATGAAGGAGCTCTGCAGGGCTGGAGGGGGAGGGAGCTGTTCTTCATCATGGAGGACACCATTCTCCCACCACCTCTGGGTCCAAGAGGCATCCCAGTACAGAGCTGGAACTTCTTGATCAGTTTGTCCAGTTTCTGCTGCTGCTCCAGCAGACGGCTGTGTAAAACATGGCTGATGCCACCACAGGACCGCCCCCTGCACCCCAACAGACTCCAACAGACCCCAGTCTCCTCAGCAGGTCAAGCCGTGACCTCTGTGCAGCAGCGTAATGGGACCAGTCCAGCTTCTTGTTCAGGTGAACACCCAGGTACTTGGAACATGTCACCATCTCTATGTCCATGATGTTGAGGGAGTTAGTCTGTCTGTCTTAATCCACCATTAACATTAAAACCAAAGGATTTCTTATCATTTATTGGTATTAAATCCCGGCTGTAAACAAATCTCATATAAAATCTGTCCTCTGATTTATCGCTTCGTCCTTCTTCTCTTTCCTCCATCTATCCAGCACCTCCTTCTCTTTCTCCTCATTATCCTCTTCTGCCAGAAAACATAGACAAAGGCCACGCACACCTTCCTCCTCCACTTCCCTCTTCCTCCTCCTGCTCCTCTTTTTAAGGATTTTAAAGGCATCACTTACCGCGCCACTTTGGTTTCTATGTGGCGTTTCACTGATGCTAACAAGCCATTTTCATGGGAAGTGAAACTTTTTCCTCACAAAATGTGACAAGTCTGGAGAGGGAAACTAACCAGGCAGGATTCAAAATACCAAGGTGCAGCTTTAAAACGACAAGGCTAAATTGGCTATTATTTTTCCTTCCTGTCCTTTCCTGTCTACCCCCCCCTTCTCCAAGTCATTTTCTTCATTAATGAATGCAGGCAGCCACATATGTGTGTGCAAGTCTGTTTCTGTGTGTGCTCACTTCATATCTTAATCAGGGAGTGTTTAGTGGCATCTTCACTGTAAGTCTGCAGATTCAGGAGAAATCAGACATTTTTCACAGCATTCAAACGTCAGACTGATCCACTACACCGCCGCACCACCTCCTCTTGTTCAGATTTAAAGATGCACTTCAGAACTTTGGCAGATTTTCTTCCTCCTAACGACGACAGCTTAAGGCCATTACACACTGGGACCGATGCAAATAAACAACACAAATAATTCGGAGGTAAAATATGAAACTTTTAGTCTATGCACACCCAGTGTGATGAGAAATTGCGAATAAATGATGAAGATTCTATAAAAAAATAAAATAAATTTCAGTCAGCATTGGATCTACTCACTTCTAAACCCCTGTAATGTGCAGCATTCATTTTTTATCTGCAAGCCTAATTGTCTTTTTTTCCCTCAAGGATAGTGAAGCCATGACCCAGCCTACTCTGCCTCTAACTGGCTACTTCTTACTGTCTTCACTGGGTATATCGGTCAACTTTAAATGAGGCATGAGGACTGCCTCTATGCCCACAGCCAAAGATGTGGGTATAATTTTAGATGAAGATATCAAATATAGTAAGTGGGCCCTTTGTCATTGTAGGGGCCCACATTCACATGACATTTTGTGACCTTGAGATCATGTATCATAAATTATGTGACAAGCAAATACTACTGATGGATTTTTGGGGTAAATGAAGTAGAGTCGTCCTACATGTCACCATTTAAAAAAAAAAAAAAAAAAAGGCTAAAAATTGATGGTATACCCAGATCTCCAGGGGCCACTACTCCACTGCCCACAAGGTGAAAAAAAGAAGCAATGACGATATTGTGCTGATATGCAGCAAAAGATTGCATTAGGTGCATCCTATCCTAGAAAAGAGAGGAGAACTTGGGGAGTTTCAGGGTTTAGTCCAGGAGCTGAAGCTGCAACACAGCTGCTTCAGGACCATTGACTGTATGATAAATGGACGAACTATGAAACGAAGTGACCCTGCAGGTTTCTGAAGAGCTGAAAAGAAGCTCATTGGGAGGTTCCAACCGTCGCCATCTTGGCACCGTTAAGAGTCTCGTGACTCCCGGAAAACCCAAAAATGGGCGATGAGGAGGCGCTGAGAGGGGGGGCTGTCAGCGTGGGGACGGATGATTGACACCCTTCAAACTCTGAGCTACATGCTAACAAAGCTAACCCGGAGCTAACGGGAGCTAACCAGCTAACGGAGGTAGGCGGGCTAAAGCTAAGGCGCTCTGT
>JBBBVU010000005.1:18457973-18482430 GCA_037177055.1 Atherinosoma microstoma
GCTGTAGCCCATCTGCTTCAAGGTTGGACGTGTTGTGTGTTCAGAGATGCTATTCTGCATACCTTGGTTGGAACCAGCGCTTATTTGACTTCCTGTTGTCTTTCTATCATCTCCATCATCTGATCTCTGACATCAATAAGACATTTTGGTCCAGACAACTGCTACTATTTTGTCTTTTTCACACCATTCTGGGAAAATCCCAGTAGATCAGCAGTTTCTGAAATACTCAGACAACCATGCCACATTCAAAGTCTTTTTAATCCTCTTTCTTCCCATTCTGATGCTCAGTTTGAACTTCAGCAAGTCGCCTTCACCATGACTAAATGCACTGAGTTGCTGCCATGTGATTGGCTAATTAAATATTTGTGTTGGCTAGCACTTGACGAGGCGTACCTCATAAAGTGTCCAATGAGTTAACAGTAACAAACACTGGAAATTAATATATAATTAAAATGCACATTAAATCTTTTTGCAACACAAAGGAGGCAGAAAAGTGTAAAAATGCTGAACTAAGGCTTGCAACTGTTTTTTTTTTACAGCACATGGTTTATAAAATGTTTTTTTTTCCTTTTCTCAATCCATTGGGAACTTATTGAAGTGCTTCTTTTGACCAAAGCTGTGAATGCTGCCATTTCTGCTTTAAAAGTGTGATTGAAAATGGCCCAGTGGTCTTAATCCTGATGTGAAAAGAGCTTAAATGGCTCAGTTAAAGAAAAGTCAAGCAGTGAAATGCTTAGATCCTTCTGTTGAACAGACCGTGAATTCTGTCAAATCACCTTGAATAGTAAATGGAGTAATTTATGTACCATTTAGTCTTTATTAACAGCATTTACAAATATGAATACAGGCACTTTTTATAGTGTATATTCATATTCTGATGGGCTAATTAGGGTCAATGTTGGAGTTATTATTTTCATCTATGGAATTTCTGATTGATGGCTCACCGCTGTGTCCTGAGCCACTACTGCTATTATTAAGGAAAATGCTGGGAAGGAGTATCAGACCTGATATTCATGTTTTCAATGGATGACAAATTTTTCTATGTTGGTGAACTCTGCTCACAAAGTTCTCTATGATGTGTCTGTAGGAGCGGGGGAAAATCGGCGTGATCTTCAACGTGGGAACGGACGACATAACCATCGAGGAGAGCGCGGTGATGGTGAGCGATGGCAAATACCACGTGGTGCGATTCACACGCAGTGGTGGCAACGCCACGCTACAGGTGGACAACCAGCCAGTCATCGAACGATTCCCCTCAGGTAGGAAGATGGGTCCAGATCCATAGAGAAGGAGAAGGAATCATCTGTTTTCAATAGATAATCTGCAAGGAATTGAATTCTGAAATAAGCTGTAAAACACAGTGGAGAGAGAAAAATTGAGCTTTGGGGGGGAGATAGAGCATTCTTTTCAATAGCTTCCCAAAATATTGTTTTAATTCTTGGGGGTTTTTGTTATGACCTTTGATAAATTGATGTGTTATTCTGGGTGATTAAGTCAGATCTTGGTCCAAAAGGCAGAAAAAACAAAAACCCTTCCTGAGGCAAGTAGCATGCGATTGTCTGCAGTTAGTCTACCATTGTAGCCCCTGGCACAGTGGATCCAGGACTGAATGAAGCCAAGCTGAATAACAATTTGCCAGCCAGGTACAACTGGTGAGCAACACTTTTAGACTGGGAGGACACATTTTGGGGCACAACATCCTTCCACATAGTCTTTAAACGAGGGCAAATGTCCAATGAGTTACTGCTGGGAATGCGCTAATTCCCCCGTTTGTTGTTCAACATAATCATGGTATTCTATTGCAGCCTGAATTTTCAGGCTATTTTTGGCTGTTCATAAGCTCACACTTAATTTCTCTCTCCAATGTGTTTCCTCATTTGTACATGGTTGTTCAAAGGAAGATGTTTTTTCTGTTCCCAACATGAGTTTGCATATACTAAACAGCAGCCTAAGCCGGACTCTCCGCCTGCATTCATGATGTCGAAACTGAATAACCTGAATGTGAAAAAAGGCTCCTCCGATGTCACCTTTTGTTTTCATTGTCTAAAAGCAGTGTCTCTGCAACCTCGTGGTATAAATCCAGCAGGGCGAGCGCTGCTAATGTGGTCATATTTACACTTGTTGACATACAGAACAGAGCAAAGAGACTGTGACATTCTCTGTCACAGCAGTGATCCCGCATTTTGAGGCTTTGTTTTGGCATTGAAGGAGGCATTATCCATGCTCATCCATCAGCACAGTGAAGCCAGACCAAGGGGCATGCATCACAGCCAGAGGAGGAAGCGCCCTGTGACAGTTCACTCTTTTCAGCTGTTATTATGATGGAAATGCAGCCCTTTTCACTACAGAAGACGCTCCTGAGAGGAGCCTTCGTCTAACAATAGCACAAGCTGCTTAGAAAAAGAACAGCAGAGCGGCCTGTTAACACTGGCAAGTAAAAAGTCATCATCCAAATCTAGGTTTTGTTTCATCAAGAAACATGAATGCACAGCCCCATATTGTATTCTTTTGATTCCTCTTCCCTTCCGCCCTCCCTGCTGCTGTTGTTGTCCTCATCAAACATTTCTCTCTTTTTTTCCTCCACTGATCAAGAATTGAAGAGTGTTATTTTGTTTTTGTTTATTAGTTTATCTGATAAGTTTGTGTTTTCCTGCCAGGAGGGGGTTGGAGCCCAGCTGAAGTTTTTTAAGAAGGGGGGGGGGGGGGATTGGTTATATCAGGACCAAGGGAAGGAAACATAAAAGCTTTGATTCATTTATGTGAGCTAGATTCACTCAAAGACTATTTTTGGGCACCCGCTTTGAAGGCTCCAGACGTTAAGTGTCTGGTTGGGCGGCGTCCTGGGGAAAACAGAAATGTTACACATTAAGGAAGCAAAACCTTGGATGAGGCTTTGGCACAGTAGGGCGGATGAGTGTAGGGGGAGGAAAGAGAGGTGTGGGGATTGCAACGTCATAACCGATACAAGGTTGTAGAAGAAGATTGAGTGAGGTTATGTGTTGTAGAGACGCGACAGGGGGAAAAAATAAGGAGCTCTCGTCTTGAAACAAGTTCCTATGACCCAGAATAGAGATTTAGACATCTTGTGCCTGTCTAAATAGGACAAAATACTCATGCACTCACAGTTTGGGAGCTGCTTCAGTTGTCTTGATGCAGTGTGATTGCCTCATTGTTCCATGAGAAGTCTGAAAAGATAACAGAGAAAGTTGTGTTGAAAGATGCCTCCAATGGGGGCGCTATGTTAGGTCTGATAGGTACCACCTTTTTCTGCTTCCTCCAACAAAACAAAAGCAGTTTCCTGCAGAAATTCTCATCCCACAGGGAATTGTTGTGACCCACATGACAGCCGCATCGGGATTCCATGCAGTTTTGAGCCCTGTCTAATACTTTGTCGTACAATGAGAAACATGCAGGATTTCTAGTCTCTTTAGCCAAAGCAAAGTAGATGTTCCCATAGGGGGAGAGGCAGGACAAGGATGGCAGAGATTACAAAGTAAAGTATAATTCTGCCACCTTCTCACAAGAGAAACAAGTCATCTTTCTGCAATCTTATTTTCTGATAAACCCCAATGTTTATAGGGTTAGGGTTAGGCCTAACTTCTAAACTAGACCCAGAAGTGTTTGCTTTACTCAGAAAGCCGGCAGTAATGTCCAGACTTGCCAGGACCCGGCTTATAAACAGCAGACAATCGCAAGCTGATGATTCGGAGGGACAAGATGTTGACAGCAAACATGGCCGTTACGGGTCAGGCTCGTTCAACGGCGAGGCAAGACGTCGTCTGATGTCCCACAAAGTGATGTTTGTAGTCTTCAGGGAGTCTGTGTCTGTGGTGCTTTGGTCCGTGTCTGATTCTACGTGTGACAGTGCATGCGTCCGTCAACGTCTATCATGTAGTGCATTGTGTGTGTGCGTGTCACGCTTTCTTTTTTGCCTGTGTGTTTGTGTGTACACGCATGCATGCACTTGATGGACAAAGAGCAGACAAAAAGTGTCAGAGGGAGCGCCCAGCCAGCTAATCCCAGATGTCAGGTGTCCCCCGTGGGTCTTGCAGA
Organism: Atherinosoma microstoma; assembly: GCA_037177055.1. Lineage (NCBI taxonomy): Eukaryota > Metazoa > Chordata > Actinopteri > Atheriniformes > Atherinidae > Atherinosoma > Atherinosoma microstoma. The sequence goes on from JBBBVU010000005.1 coordinate 18,462,027, forward strand.
AACAGTTACTGGCGCACCCAACATCCCTTATTCTTTAAATGGCAGACTGGCTCAATAATAACAAACCCTGTACCCCCCCCTCAAACACTGCAACCCAGCCCACAGATAAACAGGCAGATGTTAGTTGCACTGCCATATAATACAATAATGGTGCAATTTCACACACAATTTTCTTTTATTCTTAAAGAATAGTCCTTTCTGATGGATCAGAGTGGGCGCATTATTTTCCAGATACACACTTTACCGGGATGTAATAGCCTGTTCAATGCTCTGAAGTAGTATTTGTGCTGATGGAATTTATTCCTGTAGGAGAACTCAGGTAACGTTCACCCCATACAAGATTGTTTCAGAAAAATATCCAGTTACCAAGGTTTGGAAACCTCTATGGCCTGTGGTGTCATCCAAACCTTTAAAATACCTGTTTTACAGCAATAATACTGTTTAGAAACAGGTTTTTTTAAATGTTAAAACAAGCTGATTGTAACCTTTCAGTTTGCTTATGTGGTAAAAACCATTTGAAGGAATGTTTCTGATAAACACAACTTTGAGACAATCAGGCTAGTTTACTACTTTACTGGACTACAGATGTTAGTCCCATCTGGAAAGATAATAATCATATTTCTCATGTCCAAGAGTTGTTGCTGGGAGTTTTTTAAAATGTGTTTCTGGATAGAAAATATCAGCTTTTCCCATTTTTGTTGCTTTGACTACAACATTCTGTGTGAAATTTAGCATGTACCCCTCAATGCTGAGCTAGAACCATTTAAAACGGTCTAATCCAGAGTCTACATGCCGATTAAATACTTTCACATTGTTCTCAAAAGTCAGGTGTTACCAGGTTTCTTTGACCCCCGTAACTCTTTATACAAATCTTTTAAAATGTGCATTGTTCTGTGTTTTTCTGTGAAAGGTTACGGCATTAATCAAGTTAAGATTGAACATTTTCACAGAGAACCAAACACTTTTTTTTCTCTTTCATTGGCCACGTTTACATGAGGGTTTTAATTCCTCTTTAATTCGAAATTAAAGTTAATTCATACAACATACACGAACATTAATCATTCGTAACACATATAACTTATTTACGTCTGCTAAACACATTTACTGTTCTAACTATTGAGTTGGTAGAAGTCCCTCCACTTCCTCTACACCGGCAGTACGGTGTCCGTTTAGTGTGTCCATCATTTCGCACTAGATTTTTTCCCGTTATTAGGGCATCATCTGGGTTATTTCAGTGCACCGAATTTTAGCTTAAATTTCAGCGTGAAAACACTATGCACTTAAACATTGTTCGAAAGGGCACTGGTGCGCTGATTGAGACACACCCATAGTTTTTCTACTTTTAGCCACTTGTTTTTCTCCAGTTAAACTTCATCAGTGGGTAGCATTAAGTATATGAATGCTAATCAACTAAAAGTAATTCTTAGGATGGACATTTCATGCAAAACTCCTATTTGAAATTGCTAAGATGCATTCAATTAATCTTCTAATACCCCTGCTCTCAAATGATTGTGCCCGGCCACAGCGCTTTATTATGGTAAAGTCGCTCCACGCATACTTTTTTCCTGGTTGTTGTCTTTAACTCTGCATGTTTTTCATAACATGCTTCATAAAACACCTTCATAAATTGAAGCCATCTTGTGGTGGTAGTAGCTCATTAGTACCAGGTACTGGTATAAATGAGACAATAACATATCAAGATGATAATCTCATAAACAATTAGATTTTTTTTTTTACAATTAAATGACAATGCGAGGTGTGAAAATGATTACCCATCCTAATTAAGTCGCATATTGTCACTGGATCAGTGAACTGTTTAACACATTATTACAGCCAACTTTATTCTTGCATTACATGTTTTTCTTCTTATTTCTTAGATCATTTCCACACTGTTGATGATATAATTACTATGAAGCAGTAAACTTGCCCACTAATGATGCACAAGTGTTTTAGTTGCTCATTGCTCATTTAAAATGACTTGCACATGTACAGTATATACTGCTACTACAGTATATATTCATTATACGATAACATTAGTGGTCAGAGTTTTCATGTGAAAACATTAGATTCTGCAAATGTCATGTTCGCTCCCCCCCCTTCAAGATTTTTCAGCGCCATTTTCTGCCAGCTCTTTTAACTCCTGCTCATCCTGGCCCTCTGACACTCGGAGGGGAGATCAGCTTTAGAGAATTGGGGTCTGCCACAGCATTAATCCCCCTCTTACATGAAGCCAGCTGCCCTTTCAGCAGCTGCTCCAGAAACAGACCAGGAAACAGAGAGAACGCTCAGAGGGAGAAAATGTTTTTGAGCTGTGAAGGGAGGTGTGTGGCTCCGTATACTGGTTTTATGTGGACTATTTATGTGCAGATGTATAGGTAGTGTGTGTGGAGGTGTTGCATGAATCCCTATCTGACTCTCTGCTTGAAATCTATCTCCCTTTTCCATGCTCATCATGATCATCTCTCTGCATTAACTCTTTCTAATTATAGCAATCCAGCAAAGTAAATTATGACATTACAGGGGGGGGAAAAAAGTCATCCACTTCCTGAGGGTTCATACTACACTTGGTATTTGGACTTTGCTGCAGCCCCCCAGAGCTTTAGAGAGTCATTATGCATTTCAAAGTCATAGTTATGCTGTCTCCATGACAGTATATTGGCTGTGATTACCGTACTTTCCTGCCTCCTAACTGTGTCATTATGACCAATATGTGAAAGCACAGCGTGTAGTCTTTTTTCCACAATTACTTCTTACTCACTTTATTTTACAAGATGCACATGTACTGTGCAGCTGCCGCCTTAGTTTCTGACCAGGCTGCTGTCGATTAGCATTTCAACGAGGAAGTGGCGTGGGAGGTGAGGGGTTAATGCATGGATTGAAGGGAGGATGGCAGGGGAGTTGGAAAAGAGGGAAAGCAAAAGTCCTCTATAGTTAATCTGAATGATGATGGACTGATGGAGAAGAGGAAACGGATAGTGGGAGGGAAAGAAAGGGAGCCGTTTGATGGAGATGCGAGATTATGCATGCATGCAGAAAAACAAAGAGTCTGACCCTGCTGTGCTGGATGAGTCTTTCGTATGTGATCCAGCACACACGTACCCTTCACATGCAGACATAGACACGGGCTATGTAGCTTTGAGCCGCTTGAAATGCGTCCGCACACAATAATATTCTTCCCGAGTAGAGCACACCACTTACTACGGATCATAAATCAAGGACTGAAAAAGAGAAAGAAAAGAAAGATAAAGGACAAAGACCGGGCTATTGTCATTCCCTGTTTTCACTCTGTAAGGCATTTAGAGGATCCGTTCAGCGTGAAGGCTGGCCATTAGAGAAAGAAGAGATTTGCGGATTCACAGAGGAAGAGAGAGACTCTTTGTACCGGCGAGGTCAGCCCCAGCTCCTCCAACTGAGCTGTTAAGATGTTCTTACTTCTCAGATAAATGGTAGAAGAAAAGGGGGTCAACAATGCTCTCATCTGTGCTCTTTCCTTCCTCTTTCCCCTTTTTATCATTACTTATACGCCTCCGCTGTTTCTCAGCATCCATCTTTGTCTCTGCAGCCTCCACAGTCTGAGAGACAGAAAACCAAGCGTGAATAAACACGGAAGATAAAGCGACGCTTTGAGGAGAGGAGATTGAAGCAGCCAAGAAGATCTGCTTCCCTCTTCCCATTGGCAAAAGCAATATGAGAGCACTCTAAAAGTAGTTAGAGTAGCTAAAAGCAGGGGAGAGCAAACGGATTAGGACGGGAGAGGGGGCGCACTCTGTGGAAGGCACCACAGTCAGACGAATGGCTGGAGGCGGAAGGACTTTACTGGTTTCGCCGCTCTAGCTTGGGCCTCCCAACAAGAAGTACTGAAGCAGTCTTGCGTAGCTTCAATGATCCACCGGGCAGAAGATGATAGATGAGCGTGTGGGGTGAAACTCGTGTCAGGATTAGCAGGAAGCCCTATTTACTACCATACTGCTCGGGAAGAGGACCCCTTTTGTTTTTTAGCTTGTGAAGCTTTTTGTTCTGCCGTGGTGAGGTAAACATGATACGCTCTGCTGCAGCAGCCTCTAGCAGCGTGGTAAATAGTACAAATCATCACCACAGTGTGCAGCAGTGGAAAGTAACCACATTCAGTCGGGCTAAGTCAACTTTTAACTCTACTATTTAGTTTAACAGCTTTAACAGTCGACTAAAACTTAGGTGATGCATCTAGTACAGACAATCTGTGCATAAACGCTAGGAAGTAATGTAGGTAATGTGTTCGTTCAAAGCCGAGATAAAAATATTAGTTTACTACAGTGTTCCAGGTGAATGTTGGACACATTTGTTGTAATCTCACATGTCTTGGCTTTCTTTTGAAACCAAGATTATATATTATTATACATACAGCCCTTGTAGTTCCGAAGATATGCTCCATTTACTGTGGGTAAGTCATTTCAGACAGAAATCAGAAAAAAAATAAGCCTTGTGATGAAGAAGCAAAGCAAGAATTATCTACAGAAGTCAGGCTGGAACATCTCACTTTAATTTAATGGTCTAAAATGCAGAAATTTAATATCAACTTTAGGAATTTAACTTGAAAGAATTGTAGTTATTGGTTTCCTGAAATAACACATTTCCAGGTATTTATCACATTTCTTTTGAGGAAATGTGAAGCAGGATGTAATTTACAAATCATTTTGGGGATAATGTTATTTTCATTTCTAAAAGTAAGTATGGAAATGTGTGTTTAGAGGATTATTACTTTAAGTTTCTTTACTGTTTATTTCCCTTTGAAATGGAGCAATGTTTGTAAGGAAAATGCATCTGTGGGATGAGCAGCAGAGTTGAAGTTGTGAGTTCTTCTCTGAGAATCTTCTCTGCCAATGCCAAACGGCTTATTCTGCTATTGACTCTTGTTTTGAGCTCCTGGTACGCCAGGTGCTGACAGTCAGCCAGCAGTCCAGATTCTGCTTACAGCAGTTTGGATTATAGGGTCAAAGTGTGGAGAAGATGTGGAGAATACTATGCTGATTGCTGCTGTTGGTGGAGTTTTTCCACATGCTGCTGAAGCCCCTGTTTGTTTCAGGCTTAAATCATCCAATTCAGTAAACAATACCAAACAAGAGTCAAAAGCAGGATAAGCAGTTTGGCATTGGCAAAGATTCATGGGTGCAACCCACATACTCAGCTCTGCTGCTCATCCCACAAATGCATTTTCCCTACTATTGTGGCTCCATTTAAAAGGGAAATAAACAGTCTTTCCAATGTTATAAGATTTATTGCCAAGAAGCATTGTCGCAACAAGGAAATAATCCAACAAAAACTAATTTCTTTACTTTCAAGGCAATTTTTTGTTAAATTCCATGAAGTTTTTGGAGCATTAACTAAAAGTTGCTCCAGTCGTCGTGCAGGTTTTAGATGTTTCCCTACTAGAAGACACTTCACTCAATTGACTTTTCGCTAAGTCCTGCCCCCCATGGTTACAGTTTCTAGGACTGGTACGCCTTCTCTCCCTCCAGCATGTAAAGCGGTCTCAGCAGTCTTTAGTAAAAGATATTCCGGGAAAAAATCATGTCAAATTACTGGAGAAATATTTTGGAAATATCAGAGAGAACAAGACACAAATGACTGGTATATGCATTTGAGGGATTTATTCCCAAACAAACTTCATTTGTCGGCGGAGTAATGTTGACGAAGCATTTTGCTCAGGAGGGGATTGTTTGCCAGCCACTCTGTTCTTAGTAACCGTTGCTGACCTACGATTGGTCAGTGGCGGTTTTAGGGCGGGGCTGACGAAGGGTCAGTTGAGAAGTTATGCTAATGATCCATTGATTTCAGTCAGGTGTGTTGCAGCAGGGAAGGTGGCTCGTTAGGACTGGAGCAGGATATCCACGATTTGAAGTGTTACCGATGTTCGTTAAGCATAGATAAAATAAAAAGATCAGTAAGAAGTAACTGAGGTCGACCGGATGAGTCACAAATCACAGGTGACAGCTGGCTCTTACTGTGCGCTGCAACTCCTTCTGATTGGATCTTGCACAGTTCGAAAGTATCTTAAATTATAGCCCTGTGGCTATGAGATGATGGAGAGAGAGAACGAACAGAAATTTTGTTTTAAAAAAAAGTAATGAATAGGAGAGAGAGAAAGAAGGAAGAGACAGCTAAGTAGTGCAGATCGGTGGAGGGAAAGATTGCTTTGGTTAATTAGAGAAGTGACAACTTTGATTTCCACATGAGTTTTGAGAGGGAGAGGGGAGCTGGGGGGGCTTCCTTTGGCTGACTCGAGCAGCCACTTGTGAAAAAATCCTCGGCGGCTGAGATGAAAGGTGGTTTGGATCTTGCTGAAGCAAGAGAGAGGGGGGAAGGCGTGAAAACGAGCTGTTGGACTGATAACTGCTGCACAGATGAAAGATGAGCGAGCGGTTAGAGCGGTGACAATCATCTGCTTTAAATAAAAGGGAAACATGAACGCTGGGTGAGGTATTTTCATGGAACAAAGGAAGGTGGTGGGTAGGTAAATCGCTGTCTCTTCCCTTGTGCTTCACAGCTACACAGCCTGTCTGCAATATTTGGCTAAAAGAAATAAGATAAGGGAGGAAATAAATGACTATATTCCATCCATTCTCCATCTAATCCATATAAAGTTACTTAATGAAAAACAGACTCGGGCCTGACAGAGAGACGGTTTCCGTGGGAGGGAGGGGAGACCGGCATGGCCGCTAGCCAGTCGTCTCCAATGTAATCTCCATTCTTGAGGATGGATTTCCAATGTGGGTGTCCTGTACAAGAGCATCTAGCTGCCTGCAGTGCTACATGATATACGATTTGCTCCTCTGAGAGTCTATACACACACACACACACACACACAAATGTGGTCACACGCATGTACACGTATGCACTGATAAGAAAGGAGACAAAACATTGTGACTCATATGCCGGATTATCAGCACACTCTCGTCCAAGCATCTCAGACAGGCAGTGAAACAGATACTTTACACTCCCAGCGCGTTGCACGGGCCTCCTGCCTGTCCTCTGCTCTACTGTGTCTCCTGAAGGTGCCAGACAGTCAGCGGGCTCTGCCCCTCCCACCAGAGCTGCAGCTGTGACACCTACACAAAGCTGGTCCCAGCATGCAACAAGGAAATGAACAGGTTTCTAGATGGATGCTGATGGATGAGGGGGGGGGGGGTGGGCAGGGCTGCAGGCGTGTTGGCTAGCTTGTTTTTGTTCATACATCCACCCATGAGGAAGAAAATAAATGTAATCAATAGAATATATTTCTGTCACATTCTGCTGTTGAACGAACAAAACAATATATTGATAGGTAATAATCAATGATCCAGTTGTATCGATCAAACATTGAGACAGTAATCATTTGTAAGATGTACTTAATAAATGCATTAATAAATGGATTGTTTATATTTGCTTTGACCTTGTTTCCAAAATTTGATGAGAAAAGTGCAGATCAAGTATAATCTAAATCTAGTACACACAGGGCATCAAGTGCGGGGGGTACCCAACAAAATCCGGCAAATGAAAAATCGCTATCATGTTCATAATGATAATTACAACATATTTAACATTAAAAATAGTGTAGCGTTCTGTTTCTCAAGTAATAGCAATGCTGTTTTTCCTTCTGTTGGATGTATGCTAACCACATATGCTAACCACAGCTCTGCCAGCTTAAACATCTGCTCCGTATCAACGCAGTCTTTCCACACATACAAACAATGACAATAAACATATAGAAACATCTAAACATACACAGAAAAAGAAAAGTAATCTATGTGTTCATGCAGAACTGTGAGCTTCCAGATTCAGATGTGACCTTCCCATGCATCACAACCAAGACGTAAACATGAGTATTTTTTCTGTAGTTCTTCCGTGAATGTACATTTACAGCATTTCCTAGTTTTACTAGATAAAAGACATTCTTCCACCAAGCTGCCAAAGGCACCACTCCATAACCTCTACCATGCCTTCGCCTCGTCTTATTAAGGTGTTGAACCCACTCACTGGAAAAGTTTGATGGGCTGCCCATCCCTCAGTGGTTGCGAGGCCCATCTAAGACTATGGGCATGTTCACACTGCCGCTGTTTGGACCGCTTTCACGGATTTTATGGTTAGTTTGGCGCAGTGTGAACACCAACCATATTCTGATGCGGACTAAAGAAGCGGACTCTGATCCGTGGGTCTCGGTTCACTTGCAAACGGACCATCCAGTGGACCAAAAAGGAAGATGTATGCCAATCGCGATAAGCATCAAGACGTAGAAGGAAGTGACGTACTGTTTAGGTAGGACGAGAAATAAAGCCGACATTGTATGTTCAAAGAAGCCGAAGTCAAAACAATAGAAAAACATGGATGTTCCGCGCACCACAGTGAAATTAGGAACCCCAAGACTTCATCGTGTGGCTCCATGGTTTCATCTTTACTTGCGGTGAAGAAGCCAAGTGGAAGCGGAATGATTTCCTTTATCAGTCTTGTCCAATCAAGGAGCTCATTTTCTTCTTCTTCCTGCTTTTTCATTATTGATCAGTGGTTGTATCGTCCCTCTAGCAAGCAGTTGTTTTAACTATGTGACGTTGTCCAGGTGGTTTGGTCCGCTTGAGTTCAGTGCAGTTTGAAACCAAAAGAAGGTGTGAACGTTTTTGTAAATCCCCACCCTATTGAATCGAGTCCCCCGGACTATCCTGGTGTGAATGTCCCCTATGAGGAGGGAAAGCCACCCACACAGTTTTGCACAAACATCCAGTTAATCTGGCCTCTCTCTGTTGGGCTGCTTCCTCTCCCTCCCTCTCCTGTTGCTCCTTGAAACAAAATATCAGATGTGCAACACAAATCTAATCTGATGTAGACATATTTGAGGCTGAGCTAAAATCCTGTACAATTTAGAAATTCCAGCCAAATCCAATTTTTAGCTCTCATGAAGAGGACATGTCCAGGTCAAAGACATCTGATGACTTTGACCTGGACATGAGTGTTGATTCGGCATATGATATGGTCTCCTGATGATTGCTGGATCGTGAATTGAATCAAATGGAAATCGTATCGTAATTGTATCGTATTTAAGACTTAGAACTGTGTTATACTCCAGTGAGGTATAAACCGACAGTAAAAGCAGAATATTCTGCCATAGACGTCTCTGTGAAACACAACTTTAAAGGGAAGGGAAGCCTACATATAAACTACTGGAGTCAATAACTGGAGCTCAGCTCTTAAATGAAAAATATAAGCCTCAACAGCATATAGCCTCTGTTTCACTTACTAGTTTATTTCTTCTTGTATATCAGATTTCTGTGAGAGTCAGGTCTGATAGCATTGTTTCATATCAAGCAAAGGAAAGAGTCTTGGGAATAAAGCTAGTGCGATAATGCCAGTGTGGAAGAGGGGAAGGGCCCAGCTGTTTAATCTATCCTCCCCCCATTTTCATGCAGAGCAAGCTTCGGCTTGTGGGGAGAAGAGGGAGATGGGAGAAGTTTCTCCGGTTCACTCAGAATGAAATATTTCTCCAAGGATCCGAAGGCAAACAGATGCAAACAAACAAGCAGAACACAGAGGAATTTAGATTTTCTGACACTGCAGCGTGGAGGACGACGGGTAAAAAATACAAAACCCGCCCAGCAGGACTTTGTGCCTCTTTTTTTTTTTCCTGTGTACATTTTTGCTCTGATTAATTACAGTCACACTCTGTTCTCAATGGGGTCCATTAATTCTGGGTTTTTTTCCCCCTCAAATTTCTTTTGCTGTCTGTAGATACATAAAAATCTCTCTTTGCTGATTCCTCCAAAGTCGTTTCTTCTTGATCGGGATGTTGTCCCTCGCTGATGTTTGCCTGGAAAGGGAGTACAGACACATTAGCATATGGTAAACACACTCTTCATTCTCAGAATTTATTACTTTGCGTGCTCCGCACTTTGTCAGTAATGAATGGCAGTCACTGTGCTTCAGTGTACTACATTTAATCTCCAAGTAATAAACTCAGTATGCTACCAGGAAATGAAGAATAATGGAGGGGTAAAGTGGAGGGAAGGTAAACATCTAAAGGAGGGGAATTAAGGGGTCAAGTGAAAGGATCAAAAAGGAGGAAAGTAGGCCGTAGTGAATGGAAGAAGGCGGAAGAAATAATGGAGATGGAGGGAATTGTACGACAAGAAGGATGGAGAGAATGGGGCATGGAAGTTATTGGCCAAAAGCGAGATCAAAATGGGCTTTGGCAGGGGGGTGATGGAAAGGACAGAATGAAGCGTGAATGAAGGATTGTTTGAGAACAAGGGAGGGACAAGCAGACGAGAAGGAAAGGACCAAACCGGGAGGAAAGAATGAGCGAGTAAGACAGGGAAAATCGATTAGGGAAAAAAGGGTGGAAACAATAAAAAAGGAAAAACTCCATGAATCGCGCAATAGAGAGGAAGAGGTGGAGGAAAAACCATTTCAGAGCCAATTTCCTGGTTGTAGTGCCTAACCCTGGCCACTCGAGGGCGTCTACATGGCTCATGCTTTGGATTAAGTTACAAGAGGTGTCTTGTGTGATTCAGAAACTTAGAAGGAGAAGACTTTGTCAGGATTTGAGGACAACACTAGATGCAGTAGTGGGAGGAGAACACACACAAATCATTGATTCATCTCGGCAAAGGGCTACTCCGGCCATTTTCCTTCAGCGCTGTTATCATGTTGATCGCCTTTTCTCTGCATCCTTTTTTCCCCCTCCACCGTCCCCGCCACGCCCTTCTGGTCTCTCCCTCTGCACTCTGCTGTCAGCAGCATCTGTTTCTCCCTTCTCTAATTTAGTGATTGCAGCAGAGTGCCCGTGTCATTACTAAAACAGGCATGTATTAGTGCCGTAATTACTGTGTTGTCTTTCCACAGAGCAGAGCTGTACCTGCCTTATCGTAAATGGGACGTTATAATGGTCGCTCTGTAGTTTTCTTGCAATTCAGAACAAATTGTAGCTTTAGATAAACAAAAATCTGTTACAACAAGCAAGTCTTTTCTCATAGAGGAGGTTCATTGCCGAAGGTATCCAGTCAATAGAGATATAACACCCCTATGAGCTTATCTGAGGTTGTGTTGCAGCTGATAAAACATCATCAATGCCAATTATGTGTCATAAAAATTTTAAAAATCCACAAATTTCCTTTCAGGTATTATCTATTGGCCGGTATCTGTGTCAGAAAATGAACAAAGAGAGCTGCAGGTGTAGTGGCATTGAGTCGGCTTTCTTCCATCCAACTTCTAATAGTTACTCATTCCAGTCCTCCACCTTCCCCCCATTTTCCCTTCTCCGTTTGCTTCTTGTCGGTGCCCCTCCTCTTCGTGCACAAACCGTGCTGTGTTTTAACTTACAATACACAAGCATATCTATATGCAAGCACGTCTCTGTCTTATGTGAGCCATTTTATGTGCAGGCAAGCGTGGGTAGAGAGACCCCTGGGGAGTAAAGCTGGGTATTGCAGCACTGAGAGGTCTATTTTAGGTCTCTGCAGCAGCACAGAGCAGGGTGGGGTGAGGTGGATAGGTAGGGGGGTTGCAGGATATATACTTGAGAGCTCCATTCTTTGCTGGTGAGATACCGATCCCACACTCTCCCTCGATCTCTGGGTCGCCTCTCTGCAGATAATTTCATCAGCGTAATGTCACAAACCCCCCACACACACACACACTCCCAATCTTGAATTTCTCAGTCAAACATGTTGAAAATTGGATAGTTTCTGGTCGATTACGAAAGTTCCTGCTTTTTGGAATCACGCCGAGCTTCTTAAAAACATTGAGGATTTCCCCATATTCAATTTTTCTAAGAGTCACTATCTTAAACATAGCTTTTTAAAACCTATAAAGATGGCTTTTTTGACACATACAGTAACTCCTAATTAATCCTCTGACACGGGCGCTACATCTGACTTCATCAAAACCCCCCCGGCGTGGTCACCATCAGCCCCTAGCCTCTCCTAATTCCAGCCCTGTCTCTGTTGACAGTGCTGGAGATGTATGCAGCGTGACCCTGAGGTTGATTGAAGTGAACTGAGGGATAATAAGTCAGCACAGCGGCGATGAAACTTCTTTGATGCCCTGATGAAGTGACGCTAATTGCCAAGCGCCACTGACTAGTGCTCCGTTAATGCATAAAGAACAAAAAAAAAAAGTGAGTGCTGACAGATTTACTTAATCCTCTTTGCAGTAGGTGAGAAAGTGGAGATTCCAACTCAAGTGATGCTCCAGGGGCTAAAATGCAACGTTGCTGTCGAATCTGGAAGGTGGTGATTTGCTAATCAGCAACTCTTTGTTTGCAATGGGAACTAAAAGAACATCTTCCTTATGAACAACCATGACATGTGTTTCGGTACTGTGTGATTATCCCATGCTTCTGTGAAATAACAATGCTTTATTTCTGACAATGAGATGTCTTTTTTTCCCCTGCTTTCTTCTCTCAGTGTTGTTTTTCTGTTACCTGCTGGTTCTGTGTGCAATTGACTTATTATTACTGCTAATCCTTTTCTAAAGTGTTTTCACATTTAAGTTCCTCAAATGTAATCATACTATGTCTAAATCAGTTATAAATCTGTTTAACATGGTAGCTAATTTAAAAAAAAAAAAAGAATTTAAACTCAAGTTAACTAGAATACTGTTAACTTGTCTAACCAAATAAACCAACCCAAAAACAAACAGATCAAGTTCTTCCTGTCCAAACTAAAGCTGATTTAAAGAACATAACCTGCTAAACTTTTGTTATGTTGCCCTTCTAACCTCTAACCTTTCAACTTCCAGATTTTCTTGTAACCTTTTTTCTTAATTTGTCTTCTCCAAATTTCTTAAAGGGAACTTTGATAATGAACGCCTGGCTATTGCTAGACAAAGAATCCCATACCGACTTGGTCGGGTAGTTGACGAGTGGCTACTCGACAAAGGTAATAAAATCCCTTTAACTCCACTAATGATCTAACCGCCTAACCTACCGTTAACCACCACTCTGGAGGAGGTGCAGTGCCATGCAGCGAGGGGGGGAATCTGATTCGGCTCTTAATCCCAACTAAGGCGTCCCCTGGAAACCAAGGCAGACTTAACAAGCCTCACAGCGACAGATAAATGGTGTCCAGTGCTGGGAAACCAAAACTGGAAATGAGGCATTCTTTGAAGATATGTTGCTTTTAAAGGCAATTTAGCCTCATGGTATTCAGTTATAATTGGTTTCTGTTAAAAAAAATTTATCCTTGGCTCATATCTTGGGGATTCTAACCCAAAACACCTCAAACTGGGGCTGCATCTCTTCAGAAACTTAATCCCAAAATAACCTAACATAACCCCTAATAACCTGATCACATGTAAACAGCCTACTGCTTCTTCTTTTTTTTTTTTCCTGTGTCTTTTGATGACTGGATGTGAATATGCATTGATTATATTTAACCATTCATTAAAACGAAAAGAAAAACAATATGATTTTCACTGGATATTCAAGAAAAAAAGGAAAAAAAACAACCCTGAAAGTCACTAAAAGTTAAAGGGACCGTTAAGAGTGTTTTGGGATAAATCTGCATTCACTGCAGCACGTGGGCGCCATTTACCCGCCTCACATTACGCTCCAGTAGCGCCATCAGTTTTTCGAATGTGGTCCCATCAAAGTGATGATTCTTTAACCCTTTGAGTGCCGAATGTCCCAACCTCTTTGTCTTGTGCCGCGTGTTTGTGCTGCTGAAGGTGGTTGATTCTTAAAAACAAGAGGAAGTGAAATAAAAAATGGGAATATTGAGCGTATTATATCTGCAGGCATATACAGTAGAACTATAGCTCTTGAGCAGTTTATTGAGATTTAATATGATTATCATGAATGAAGCATTCCAACCCGGTAAGCTTTAGGGGTTATTGTGAACAATAACACAAATTCAGGAGAAAAAAAAGTCAGTCTTGGTGAGAAAAATGAAGCATTTATGCACCAGACAAACTAGATAAATGAAGTCTGTGCATGTTTATTTCATGGAAACAAAACAATCCTTTGCTTTTCTATCCAGTTCCCCACAAACCGACTCCTCTGCTCTCCCGCCGCGCGACGGCTGAGGGTAGTTAGGACACAAATCAGAATTAAAAAGGCTTGGGAGATGAAAGTTGAATGAAAAAGCGGATCAATAAAAAATGACTTACCCACTTACGAAATGATTTGTGCATGCTATGAAACTCTAAAGAGAATGAGATTTAAATTGAATGCATTATTCTCTTTCTTCTATAGTGTGAAATGAGTCTGTATCCAGTCATTTCGACGAGAACATGAGGAGAAATTAGATGATTGAACTAAACTGATAAACCCCGTCAAACCTCCAGAAGATGCTTTGATCTGGGTGCATTTAAAAAGATAAAGAAAAGTTGGAGGTTTATTATTTGTTCATATTGGACTCATTAAAGAAAATGTCGTGCACACGTCATGGACAAAAGAGGCAAAGTGTTTGAACGTTAGTTTAAATTTAGATCATAACGAAGGGGATTAGCGGACATTTTCGAGCTCAAAGGGTTAAAGCTGTTTGCTGCTGTGATAAGGGAGTGGATAGACATTAAATCTAAGCAACATCTAAGCAGAATCTAACCACCTAACAGCAAATCAAACTCAACCCACACTAACCACTGAGGGCTTCTCTCGAGGACTCGAAATTTTCCACGGCCGTGAATTGGACCGATTCGACCTTTTTCCCAGCCGAGCCAAAAATTCAGAGAGCCCTCAGTTATAACCTTGTTATAAATGATGTTTTAACTTTTGAACGGAATCGAAGCTGGATTTCGGTATTTGGAAGAACTTGTACAGGTTGCGGCAATCGACAAAAAACTAAATGAGAAGCTAAACATGTTCTAACCTCTGCTAAACGCAACAAATCTCCAAGCGAGGATGTCTTCCCGTTGTCCTCCTTCCATGCAAATGCAAAACTCAGAGGGTTAAACACACCAGCTTTGGCTCATTGCAACAAAAATGTGTCTAAAGACTAAATAAAAGGTCCCTTTAACGTTTATTGTTTTCATGTCGAAGGAATCTGATGTGTTGGATTTCAGTGTATCCTTGTGTTTGTTGTTCATTAAAACAGGTTGACTGGTGTATTTGAATGAGAGCTGTGGCAAAGAGCCTGGATCATTCATCCCGTCACAGATGTCCGGTTATGGTCCAGGCTGTGTTGCCAGTATGGGGTTTTGGTCTCAAGTCTTTCTTAAATAAACACCTGAGAGTGTCTTTACTTACTACAGAGTGCAGGCAAGCATCAGCCCAGTGGGTCTCCTCATCATGTGTCTAAAATTTGGTGAACCTCCACATCTGTGAAATGTCTTAGGTGCTGCAACAGGCTCCTTTAAGGACTTCAAGGTATGGACAGCAGCAGAATAGGAGTGATAATCACTCACGTTCGCCCTCACAAATCAGCATTTTGGTCACATCGCGATTTAATGGAAGTCATTGGAGCCGGCGGCATCCTGGAGGAGAGCTGTGCCGTCTCTCCGGATCTCATTCTGAGGCCCTTATCCAATCTCCCATACTGTGTGTGTGAGGCAGATCAGAGCGAGCATCTCCGGCCCACTCTGGGCCTGCTGACTAAATTCAAAACGGCAGCAATTACAGTGATCCAATGGAGGGGAAAAAATCCCAAGTCCCAGAAGTTTTCAACAGCTCTATCTGAGGCAAAACTTACTCCGATGCATCTCTTTTCCCTTCTGATGGATCTGTCATTCCAGGTTTTTCCCTCTATTTACACATTTCCTTAACACCTTTTTCACCCCCCCCCCTCATTTTGCTTTTTTTTTTTTAACAAAACTAACCTTCAACAGAGAAAACTTGGACAATTATTCCCTTTTATTAGAGGTAATGATTGTGTTGCAGATAGTTTTCATATAAGAATAATTATAACTGTTGTGTTTTTCAAGGTTTATTTAGTCTGTTTATAGTTTTTGACTCACAAAAAACAGGCAAAAATAACATTGAACTTTAAAAATGGGACAAAAAACATTTAGCAAAGATGATTCTAATCAGACTGGTTTATTTTTTTCTCTTAATACGGAGCAAAACAAACTAAATAAATAATAAACGAGATCAACCTATAGGGTGTTGAGGCTGAAGCAAATGTTTTACATTTACTTCTTTTACGTAAACAAGATCAACACATTAGAAAAATGATTTAACTATATGTTTTACAAAGAAAATACATAAACTATTCATACAATTTTTTTCAATTATATAACATCTGGAGATATGTCATGCACACATTTTTAAATGATCAGGACTATTCCAAAGTTTTACACCCACAACCGATACACAGTGATATTTAAGTCTTACGTTGGGTTTTTCAAAAATTAAATGACCTCTTAGATTATATTTGTTTTCCCTTTTAGTTTAATTTAGTTATGTGGACAAGTCGGGAAGAGACTAAGTTGAGATAGAGCCTAATCTCCGCCTTAATCTCATGAAACTAAAGTCTCATTTAATTGCTCGTGTAAAAGGTACGTCCATGTCGTCCATGTCAAACGTCACTGCCCACATTCTCCCGTGCAGCCTTTATGTTGGTACGATTGTACTGCAATGCACCCACTAGAGGGCAGTGCAGAGTTCAGAGTTCACTCCTGAGTTCTGACGTCAGTTCCAGACAATAGCAAACATGGCGATGATGGAGAATATCATCCTAATGTACATTTATGGTGCAGTAAACAGCAGTGGTACTGCTCTATTTGCGCTGACTGGCCTCCCAACCTTCTGTATGCGTATTCAACGTAGAGGATAAAGGAGGCTTAATGTGATGAAAGGACAACCTCTGGAAGCGATCGGAGATATATGGACACGTTTCACATTTAACATTATTTTTATGGTTTGTAAACATTGTGGAGCAACTATCATTAGTGAAAACAACAAATTGGAGGCAGAATTTACTCACCAGCCACCTTGAAATCCTTGCAAAGCTAATACTGCTGAAGCTAACATTATATCATGATCTATTGGTGCTTTTGTGAGGCTGCAAACTTAAAAATGCCACAGTCGCAGAAGTAAATGAATCATTAATCTGAGATGGAGATCTATCAAGCCCATCTGGTGATTTCAATTGAAAAAATATTAACTTGTGGCCATGTGTTACTAATCCATCAACAACTTGCCCAATGTCTGCATAGCCTATTGTTATAATTTCAAACTGTGCGCCCTCAGCACCCAAATTAAGTGTTTGGTACTGAAGTGTCAGTATAAAATGTTTTGGGTTTTTTGAGTTGGACAAATGTCCTCCCGGGCAGGCCTACATTAACGTTGTTGTTTTGTAGTTCAATTATTCAGCGAGAAGAACCCAGTAAGATTGGTTGCACTTCTACAATTCATCTCAACATTAAGATTTAATCATAATTGCACATAAACGTGCACTTAGTTAACGCATGGCCACAATTCAATTATCTCATCCCCTCTTATTAGTAATCAATGGCCACAACTTCGTTATCTCGTATGGGCTCGGTAGAAATCAACAGCTGATTGGCACAAACGAAATTCAATAGATGTTAACAAACAAAGACACAATGACAACAGTGGGCTACTGATTCAGTTCATTACAAATTCAGGCCGGCAATTCCAGCTGTTCTGTTGTTTCCCATGTGATCTGCCTCATAGTCTCCAATCCACACGCATCGACTTTCCGAGTTATTCCAAACTCCAATTACAGGTTTAAATGTTTCCAAACACGATCTTACAACTCTTTTTTCCAAAGACATATTCCATTTATGTGCTTCAAAACAAATTACCGAAATGAATTGATTGGTCCGGATGAATTTAAAAGTAAACAAAAGTTGACTTAGATCAATTCTATACATTCAAAAGTGGTCGAAGATCCCTCGTAACTTCAAGTCCTGCCACCCAACATACAGATTCTCTCCACGACCTTCCGGGCGCGGCGTAAACAGGTCTACGAGTTGGCGTGTCCAAACACTTCCAAATGAATTCCCACTTTTACCACAGATTATAAAATAACAGATATTAATTTGATTAATTATACACTTGCTCAGAATGAATAGATAATAGCATTTAGGACTTAAGGAACACATGACTTCAATGAAATGGCCTCTACTACTCCACATATTAAACATGAGTGTTTTTTTCATCACTCCTAATATCAAACTGAGAAAATGTGTGTGCGCTCCGTTTTTACATTCATGTAAGATTACTAATAGCCAACAAAAATGTTCTTCTAGCCGTGTTTCCTTTAGTTGATGAGCTAGAAAGCAAGAAAAGAATCTGAGCTTTACGTCTCCTGGTGTGGAGTCCCTCCCCGTGGAGCTCTCCAACACCCCGATGATCAAGTTATGTGTTGAGCTACATGAATACAAGGTCTCTGTGGCCTAAGCTGGAGAGCCAGGTTGAATGTTCAGAGTGTAATGGTCTTGTATTTGCTGCCCCAGTCCCTAATCGAAACCAATCAAGCCCTCCCAGTTGTCTCGGGGCCAGGACCCAAATCAAATCTCCAAGCCAGGCATTGGTCCAGATCTGCTATTCATGAACCCTGCTTCATTTCAGACTGTCTCACATGTGGCCGCAGTCGGGTCTGAAAGGCACGTCCGTTTGAGTCTGTCTTCCAGCTCCTCTGATGAGCCTCGCCTCCCACTGAGTTATTATCTTGTCCTCTCATCTGATCTCTCGGCACTATTACGGGCTCTATCTGAGAGAAGTAAGAGGAAACTAAATGAATTCAAAATGTGCTTGTTCATGCGTGAAGAAGTGGCAGCAAGTCTGTAGCTGGGAACAAGTGACTCTTTTCTGTTATTTCATGGTAGGAGACCATGAAATGGACTAAAAACAGCACAGTCACAGTTCGAGAGAATAAAAAAAGAGAGAAAAATGTCCCCAGCTAACCACTGTGCTATCTGTCTTTGTGTCTCCCTCGACAGTATCTACATGCAGATATAGAGCCATATCAGATGAAGTTCAACCTCCTCTCTGCAGAAACCTGCAGATTATTCACAACATCAGTCCCTTGCAACCATTAAGGACCTCTGGGCTACACCCAGTAGTCGGCCCCGTCATCTCTATTGTCGAACACAATTAATTCTTAGCGTTCGGCCCGAAACAGCCGAGTTTCTGAGGAGACAAAAAAGCAAAACGCTCCTAATTACCAAAGAGAGCCGTGCGGCGAGGAGATAACTTCGACTTTTTTCAGCCTACTTTGTGCTTTGCTCCTCTTTTCTTCTTTTAAAAGAAAAATGGAAATAGGGGAGTTCTTGTTTGTTGACGCTAGAAATTCTGGAGGAACACGATGGATTTGTCAACACAAACCCAAAAAGTCTCTCCACGATAACGACCCAAACTTCTGTGTTTGACACGTGACAAAAGCAGCATGTCGACAGAGGTGAGTTCAGGGCCGTCCCTCCCACCCTGCAACTCAGCAAAGAGAAAACATTTCAGATAGCAGCGCCTCGCCGCCATATGGCAGCCCTCCTCTCTGTGAGATAACAGGACAGGAAGGAGGATGAGAGAGGCATAATGATGACGGCGGTGGGTGAGAGATACCGCTCACTTCAGCTGCAGCCCCTTTCACATCCCCTCATACACGCTTAGATCATCTGTTACTCCACACCTCCCTGTAGCAATCGCCTCCTCCAGGTTAGCATCAAGCTGCCATCCCCTGGCTTCCTCTTCACCTACAGCACATTCCGGAGGTTGTAGCAGACATACAGCCATTATTCTGCAGCATCCGACAAGCAATCTGTGCATTAGCAAGCCAAGCGTGACCCCAGCCCGGCCCACTCACTGGTTTGGCTCAGCTCAGCTGGTAATTACCAACCACAGCTCATCTGAGACAAGCCATTTCCTTCTCAGTTTAGGAAAAATAAAACTCAGAGAGGATGATGCATCCATGCAAAGCTGAAGCTAGATATCTGCTATCACTTCTGTAACTGTGGCAACTGTTAGGGCAGTTTAAGTTTGGTCCAAGACGTGATCTAAATACAACTCTGCATCGGAAGTCTCTATGCACACAGATTATTGTTAACGTATTGTTTTTATAATAGAGACACAAAAAACTAACCCTCTTAACCCTTAAAACTGCTGGGTCACCTGAGTGTTATCATTTGTATTGTCAATACTTTCTCCGAAACAGTAGTTTGTACCTCTGTGGGGACACTGTGATGGATAGCTTACCCTTTTAGGTGATCTGCGGACATTTTCCAGGCATTTACAGTCATCTACTAAATTATTTATCACCTCCCGTTAAAGAAGGGAAGAAAACAGCTTCACTGAAATAAGCTGAAATTGATAAAAGTAATAATATATAAAAATTATATAAAAATTATGACATTGTTATTGAATTGTGGTTCAATAGAATTTTTAAAAAAAAACAAGTAAAAAAATCTGAGAAATTAATATACATTACGTCACTCATAAGCTAATATTTTGTTGAACAATCCTTTGAGGCGATCAATGCAATCAGGTGTTTTCTGTAACTCTCCA
>JBBBVU010000005.1:18483074-18499636 GCA_037177055.1 Atherinosoma microstoma
GTTTTCTGTAACTCTCCATCAGACTTCTACACCTGTCCACAGGTATTCTGGCCCACTGCTCATCAGCAAAGTGCTCTGATTGGTCCAGGACCGGACTGTTTGTTTTTCATTATTTTTTCAAATCAATAAAATTAAAAAACAATGTCTTATTTCACTAAATTATAATTTAACACATTTTTATTTATAATGACTTTTTTCAGTCTCCAGTTATTTGTGTGACTGTTGAGAATGTTGCCTTTTCTTTATTGGAAGTGTATGAATCATTTTGCAGACGACTGTATGTCCCATCCAGGAAGTTTACAATCCAGCCACAAAATGTTGTGTTTATTCAGAGACTCTATGGTTAATCCACTATAAGAAAATATGATTATTTATCACATTTTCTTAATAAAAAAAAAAGATGCTAAACTTTTAACCAATTAGAAGCAAGCCAATGAGACAAAAAAAGTCCTATTTCTGTCCGTAACTATGTATTTCTATATAATTGTAATTAGCAAAGGAGGAAAAAGTATGAATAAGTAAATAGCTTCTGTTCTGTGTTTGTTTCAATGCCAATATCTTTTCTCCTGAAAACCAAGACTTATGAGAAAAGGCTTGGAGTTTTAAGGGTTAAAAGAAAAAGATAGATTTAAGTTGAAACACATTGATCTGCACTGATACATCGATTCAGTGATAAAACAGCCAAAAGAAACAAACCTAAATGATACTTTTAGCACATTAGAGACACGCTTCATAAAGAAATGGAAAATAGTTTACAGCCAAAAATTTCTTATTTGCAGTCGATGAGGAAAAAATCTTTGTTTTTGTGTTACAGGATTATTGATGTCCAAATTATTGAAATAGAAGCATTGTTTAGGAAACAAATATGCATTATTGATCATCCTGATCACTGGAGTTTCACCTTCATCCCTCAGGAAGGTGTCTGTCTTGTCCATTAAACAAATAAAAACTCAAACTCTTTTATCCCTTCTGCCATTAAACTGTTATATGCTGATGATTGCAGCAAATGATCTAAAAGGCAGAGTACAGACCTTTTTAAGTATGGTCCTCATGCTCCACTGTCCTGTCCCTGCTCCAACACACCTGATTCAAATGAAAAGGATCCAACTGCTTGTTGTCACCTTCTGCACAATGATCCATTACTTGGAGTCAAGTGTGTTGAAGCAGGAAAACATCTAAAACCTGCTTGCATACCAATAATGCAACACTTTTAGAGTCTTTTGTACAGACTTGGGAAATTTGTTACGATGTGTAAATATTAGTGCATGTGTTGCTGGTGAAGAATAAATGAAGATGGTACACTTAAAGAGTTTCAGGCTTTGGAGTGATGCAGCTGTAGCTCTAAACCTCTTCAAATAATAGAACAACATGTGAACATTATCTCTGCAAAGATCGACTCTGATAGAGTGAAGTAGAACTAAATTATAGAGGTTTTATAGGAGAATTTCAGCTTTTAAAAGGTTAATGCTGGTTCTGTTGCACTATGAGCTAAAAAACCTGCCAAACTGAGGGATAAATAAATGTGATACAGTCAGACTTTACTAAGCAGGACCCTACATCCTGCTTTAATGTCTACAAACAGAAATGTATTCTATATATTATCGTTTCTGAAGCTCAGTATTCAGAATTTGCCACTTTATGGTTGATTCTTGTTAAAAGAAATCGATTCTTTTTCATTTAAATCTCTGATTAAGCTCAGTAATAAACACATCAAACAATATTTTAGCTGCTTTTCATGATTTGATTTGTATGCAAGGGGCTTCTAAATCACATCAAAATCATAATGTGGCCAAATCTGAGCTATCACCAAACACTGGGTTGATATATATTGGGATTTACACCCTTAGATGAAGCTAAGTAACAAAGAAATAAAACATATTCGGGTTTGGTCGTTATTCTAGTCAGCATTCTTTTTTCTCTCACTCTACTTACATCCTGACATCCTCTCAGTGTTTCCAGCTTCCTCCTCAATTGTCTCAAACCATATCATTACTAGTAAAGAACACTGAATCACCTCTTAAACTCTTTATTTTTCAGTAAAGCAAAAAGTAAAATTTGTATTCTGGACTTGCAGAGTCTGTTTTCACGCCACAGTTGTTGACAGCACATCCAGCCAAGCAGCTTATTTTAGTATTCCTCCCTCTTCTGAGTAAATATACACCTGCTTCTTCTATATGTGCACCTCGTCTGGTCAAACAACAGAGATGCAGTAATGCTCGCAGCAGGCGGCGGCGGCCATAGACAAAGGGAAAGGGGGGATGTATATAATAGAAAAACCCTGCTATTACCACAAAGTTAACTGTATGATTAGCTGACTGCACTTGAAAATGATGGTGGGATGGTTGATGTGACTCACCGGGAATCTAATATCCTCCACAGGAATGTTTTGTTTTGTTTTTTTGCTTTCTGTTTCACTACCTCACCAGCTCCGTCTTCAATATCTTTCTTTTAATCTTATATGTTGTTTTGTCATTCCTTTTAATCGCCCCCTCCTCACCACAACCCCCACGTCCTCACTCGGTCTCCTTGACGTTCTGTCCTAATGCATGCTCTCTCTTTGTCTGTCATCGTCCCTCGCTCCTGACATTTTTAACGTCCCCGTTTTTCTCAGTACCCATCCGACCTCCTCTCTCCGTGTCATCTTTTTCAAGTGCTTAATAGGTAACGGTGGAGGTACCCTATTACCAATGGATGGAGAGAAAAAAGGAAATTACTTTTAATAGCTTTTTAATAGTGATGATATCCTTTAAACCGTTTTTCATCATTATTAAAATGTATACCATTTTTAGAGACAGGAGAGATGTGAGGAAATGACAGGCCGGTGTAGGATGTACAGTAGGAGAGAGTTCATGTCTCCCATCAAATTGATTACCCGCCAGTTATACATTGGGGGGGGGTGGGGGGCTGTGCATTGCATTGTGCATTAAAAATGTAGAAATATCCTCTTTCCCCGCAGTATACTGTGACATGCTTGGGTCATTACCACAATCATTTTGCAAGGAAATCAAAAAGTCAGAGCAGATCTCGGTGCTTTATCGTACTTGTAAAGCTATCATCCAGTATCCCCCCCCCCCTCCCCCCCCTCTTCATCCAGGGCTACGACTGAATGACGCCTTCCATTCCGGCATATTTGTTCCCAGATTGTCACATCACGTAAAAAAATTTATTATTAAGCACCAAGACAAATTATGACTGAAACATTTAGAAGGTGAATGAAACTAGGTCATAAAATCGTAAGAAAATAAGCGGCGCTCTCTGCTCTCGGATGCTGGGAGTGTGTCAAGTGAAGACACTGATTGACAGCTTTCAAACCAGCTCATATGAGCTGCATAACAAAGCAAGCAGAGCTTATTTTAACTCATGCAAACTGCTTGGATATGAAATCCAAAATACAGGCTGCAGGTAATAAATATTTCTTTCCCCTTATACCTGGCAAATTATTGGCATTGTTGATAATGCAGCTTACGTTATCACAGCAGGTTTGTTCTGCAGGAGCACAGCTAAAAAAAAAAATGGGGGGGAAGCTCCATCCAGCTGCTGCAGCAGTGTGTTAGTTTACCATTTATATTACAGCTGTTTCCAGTAAAGCTATCTGATGAAAAACGAGCCGGTTGTTGGTGATGATCCTCAAACGTCCACTGATTGCAGTCATTCTTCCATCTTGTGTTTATCAGAGCACACTGTAAAAAATAAGTATAAAAAACAACTGTATTTTGTCAGAAAAATACTGTAACATAAACTAAGACACATTTCTAAAAGAAAATTGTAAAATTCCACAAAATATAGTTTCTACCTTTTACATAAGATCTTGTGTTTTATTTTAGGTTTTTGATGTTTCATGAAAAACATTAGTTGTATAATAACCATTAAATTGACAATAAATATACCAGAAAAACCAAAGAAATATCAAAATTTGATCAAAAAATTGCAGAAGATTTATATTGATTGGTTTTATTATGCCACTTTATTAAAGATTCTTGTATTTAGTCAGTATATAATGTAATAAAACAATAAATGACCAATAAAACATATTATTTAAAACATGCTTTATTGATACCAGTTGGGAATTTAGTGGGAATCAACAGTGGGTTGCCTGGTATTCTGGTCACCTCTCTGACTTCTAGGCCATTATATGTGTGTTATAGTATGACATCATAAATTAATTCACAATGACATAAGTGTTTTAAAAGTATTAAACTTGAATTTGGCAGTTTAATTATTTTCTAAAAAATACTTTTTCGTGAAATGATCATAAATTTGAAAATGTATTGTAACCGTCTTATGTGAAATATTTTACAGGTTTTTCATGTTATTTTGATTTTGATGTAAATTTACTGAAATATTATCGTTATTTCTCTGTGTTTAAAAAATACAGAAAAAAACTAAAATAATGTAATATTCGAGACCTTTTAACAGTGCAAGTGCACTCTGGCTTCTTGATGACCTATAAAATGAATCCACTGTGGGTTGTACCTCCAGTAAGTAGAGGTTTCAAACTGTCCGGTTTCAACCACTAAAAGATTATTAACTTTCACAGAGCTGATGTGGCGTCAAATTCCAGCTTTACTTTTTACAAAGTTAAGCAATTTCTTTTATATTTTAATATTATTCAGCATTTCTGCTTAATAATATGTCTGTGATGAAGGCAGGATAGTTAGCTAGCTGTCGTATATATACAACTAAATGGATAGTTCAATGCAAATACGTCATAACAGGCCTGTTTATAGCATTACAATCTTTGAGGGAATTCAATCCACCCTCTATTTGGGCTTCACCGTGTCATGGAACTCAGATATTTTCTTTTTTTGGACCAGCCCTACAAATCCTGAGAGGAAAATGGATGAAAAACTCAGAAACAGTCCACCTCCGCAATTCAGTACAACAGAGTTATTTCAGCTCATTTAGGGCAGCTTTTGGCTACTGAATCTGTTTCAATGCAAATCTCTGAATTTTCTTCACTCCAACTATGCTGTCAGACTACTGTCTGAAATTCAGTCTTTAACATCTGAGAGAGGATTGAGGCCAGACTGATGAATCTTGGACTTTATAGATAAAAGAAATACAACTCAACCTTCTCACCAGGCCAAGGTGAGATAGGAAAAACTCCAAGAAAACACATTTTTACCAAATCAGAGCTCTTAATAAGTGAATCGTTGATGGTGACATGATTAAACCTGCTCTAAAACTTCAGATTTTTTTCATAGTAGCCTCATAAGAGGTCTCTTCAGTGACTGTTTGATTAAAGACTTAACTGAATAACTTCACTGTAACTTGCCATTTTAGCCACATTAGACTCTTGTAGCATCTTTGTTGCTATTTTAGACCATACAGATTAGACATGCAGCTTAACTAACAGTGTAGATATATCAGTCTTTGGTCTGAGCTCAGTATCTGCAGAGGCTCATTGCAAAAATCCAGCCCATCCTGGTCTCCGCACTGCAGTTAATTAAAGCTTTGTGTATGACTCCCAACGCCTGTTATAATGAGAGGCAGGCTGTCTGCCATACAGCCATCAACCCCCGCCCAACCCATGCCCACCACCGCCCACCGGGTCCCATCCAATAGCCGCTTGCCCATTAAACGCCTGTCTCCTTAAGAGCTCTGGGGAGGGAAGCAGCAGCCACCCCAGTCCCACTCAGTCCCGTCATCAACGTAACCTCGGGGCACTGCTGGCCATCGCCCACACAAAGATGCACATGTAAATAAATGCTGGGTTGCATACACACCGCTTGAAAAGGCCAACCATCCCTGACATATTTCATAAGTCATTATATACATGCATAAATGCCCTCTTCTCTGCAGCGCTGCCACATCCAGCTCTGTCATATTAGGCGCTGTGATTGCTTGTCATGCAGAGGCTTCTTTTTCCCTCCACCCCACCGTACTCGCGCCTGCCACTGAAATTGGCTCTAAAACTGCATGTCACTTTTGATTTGACCTGGCAGACCCTGAAACAATAACTTCATCAGCCCCTATTAAGAGTCTCATCCTGACCAGACGGATGCAAAAACAAACACTGATTTCCCTTCATCTCGTCCAGAGGGCACCTTTCTTCTTTTGCTCCGTCTCACCTTGAGATGGGATGAAAATGTAAGTGGCTGCCACAGCACGCTCTCTTGTGCTCAAGGCTTATCTTAATACATTTTTTTAATAACCGGATAACGTTAAATAGGTCACCGAGCGGATGTTTGGACTCTTCCGAATACATGACGATATGCAGATCCCCGCGCTCTGAATTTATAAGCTTTGCTCCGTCGTATCTATGAGGTGCTTGTCAATATTGCTTACCTCTGATTGTGTCACTGCAACTCTGACATCAATACACCTGACACCTGCGGAGTAAACAGAAGCGATCGTCGGCTGACTTGCTGCTCACACGCAGGGCGAAGCGAGGCATCTGTGGGGGAAGTTGAGCTGTTTGGTAAACGCAGTCCAAGAATAAAGACGATTATGTGCGACCTCAACTTCTCATGCTTTAAAAAGAGTTAGATGTTGAACCCTGCCCTAGAAGTTGCCAAGACACAACACAAAAATGACTCTTCTTCCTCAGGTCTCCAGCAGCCACAGATAACATCATGTAGATTTAAGCAGTTAAAGAGCCTTCGTAGCTAACAAGAAGTTGAGAAGAGTTAACTAACTTCATGGTGCCCAGGGCCAAAATAACAAACAAAACAAAACTTCCTGATATAGAGCAGATAACCTGCATCAAAATAAAATTAAATAAAATGGCTTTGTTTACATAAACAAGAGAAAAGTTAATGCAAAGAAAAAGGCTGATCACCTCTACAGACTCCAGGTGAACAGAGCTACTAAGGGTTCATTCCTACCAGGATAGTCCGGGGGTTCTTGGTTTGACTGGGAGGCGAATTCCAAAATATTTTGCACCTTGGTTTGGTTTGCCTTCACACCGCACTTTACTCAGCGGACCAAACCGCCCCGACTTTGGGTTTCTGGTTTTATGTTGGTATTCGAACCTAATCCAGTTTGAGCAGCAGTAGAGGCAGCGAGCTTTCCTACGTCACTCACTCACCTGTCCGTTTGCTTTCACACAGTAAGCGAACCGCACCAGGGTTCACTTTCAAGTGAACCGAGACCCCTGGTTTTCAAGCAAACCAGAGTTCACTGCTTCGGACCGAACCAGAGTGCGAATACGCCTTCACACTGCTCCAAACAAACCTTACAATTCAAGGAGGCGGACCAGCAACTAAAGGAACCAAATAATGCCAGTATGAATGCTCCCTAAAATTTCAGTCTTTAAAGGGAACCCAGCCTCCGCCAGCCAATTCCTGAAGAGATGCTAGAGATCGCACCAATCACATAAATTTGCATCCTCAGTCACCCCCCCACCACAGCGGTTATAACACAGAACTAAATGAAATAGGAGACCTCCTGGGCTGACTTGTGGATGTATTTGTATGGAGTTTGTGAAGGAGGGGTGGGCATGAGGTTGACTGTTTCTGTGACTTCCTGAGTGTCTGTGTTCTCACATATGATGTTTAAACTTAACCTCTGTATGTAAACAACAAGCATGGTTATTTCTCCTGTGTTTTCCTGGCTGATGCTGACAGTTTTTTGGTCCATCCATCCTTATCATAGCATCCGTCCTATGACAAACATGCTAAGGGATGAGATAATCGAGCGAGACTCGGCTATCATGACAACAGTACATATGCTAGACATTAAGTATCATCATTATAAAGTTAGGGGACAGGAGTCGGTCCCCATGTGGGTCTCCGACAGGCCTAATGATGTGATAATAGGATGACGTGGGTAATGGCCCAGCTCAGTGGAGTAGATTTATCTCTCCAGAACCTTTGCAGAACATGTGGTTTGACGCCCCTCACACAAACACGCATTAATAGGCATTATTTGTCTAGTAGTCCCACCCACCTGAGTTGCAGGGATGTCAGAATGAGCCACTCATACAGGAGAGTAAATCATAATCAGAGTGATGAAGTACCCTCTAAGCTCTCTTAATTAAAAACAAATGGGGCAGGGCCTGATGAGTCCAAGGCTGTCCTCGCAGGCTTGCAATATTACGACTAAAACATTTCAAAGTTACTCTGAGGATTCACTTGTAAGAGTTAAAAACAATTACATACATAATAGCCAAGTGGATCAAATATGCATGCACATTTAGTCCTCCACACTCCCTTCAGGCCACAAGGCTCTGTAATTTCAGAGGTTCATAGTGCACAATCTCAAGAGAGTCGATATTTCACTCTCAAATGCACACATTAGGGGCATATTCCTTTCACAAACAGACACACTCCCTCTTTCCTTGCAGGGATTGATTAATCCATAGAAAAACCTCTTTGGCTTCTCTCATCCTTCTCCTCTGAGTAATTACCTCATAAGG
The DNA here is from genome assembly GCA_037177055.1 of Atherinosoma microstoma. Classification (NCBI taxonomy): domain Eukaryota; kingdom Metazoa; phylum Chordata; class Actinopteri; order Atheriniformes; family Atherinidae; genus Atherinosoma; species Atherinosoma microstoma. The sequence goes on from JBBBVU010000005.1 coordinate 18,491,434, forward strand.
CCTATTTTCAGCCTGCATCCCTCCAAAGTGTCCCTTTAACCTCCGAGCTCGCTCATATCCACATGACTCATAATGGAGGGGTCAAAGTTTGCAACAGTCTCAGGTGATGTGATAGAAAGCTCCCTTCCAAAGGCCACAGGGATGCAAAGAAAAAGTACATATGAAACCTAAACTGACATCAGCTGAAGAAAATACAGAGAAAAACTGCACCTGTCCGACACTCCTCCCCCCCCTCACCATACGTCCTGGTAACACATTAGTATTGGGCCCTGGTTAAATGGTTGACCCCGTCCTCCCTTCATCCATCTATCCATCCAGATGAATGGTAATGACCATGGATGAGAACAGCCCCTGATGAATTAAACATTTCCTTCCAATGAGGATCTCATTTTCCCCCTCTGAGCGGCAGTGAGGTGACATTTTTTCTGCTGGCAGAGGTACTTTATCATCGTGCAGCTCAGGTGCATTGGAGGTCAACGACACAGACCCGGCACTGTTCTAATATATTCCATATCAGGGCAAATCAGATGCATTTTACTGTGAACCATCGGTCTCAGGGTCAATCCGCAACTGCCCCTGCAATCTATTTGACTGCCAGATTTAGGCTGCCATTTTTGAAAATGTGGCACGTGCCCAACTTCGTATTGGCAGCAAGTGCTGCAAGCCAGGGTCCAATCTTCCTAAAGTGTTACCCAGGAAATCCCATGTGATTGAAACAGTCCCCCGGTCTCCTCTGTTTCACACTGTGCCTGTGTATTACTTTGTGTTTTGTGTTCAAGCTCACCCAGAGACCATGAGCTGATTTGTATTCTTCACTCCCTCTCTTTTTCCCTCCTCTTTTTTTTTCCATGGCCTTCCATCTCTTACCTTCACTTCCTCTCTCCTTCATCGCTCTGACTTCTTTTGCATATCAGGTCGTCAACTGACTATCTTCAACAGCCAAGCGTTTATCAAAATTGGTGGTGGAGAGAAGGGGCGGCACTTCCAGGGCCAGATCTCAGGCCTGTACTACAACGGCCTGCAGGTGCTCAAACTGGCGGCCGAGGGCGACCCCAACGTCCAGACCCAGGGTAACCTGAGACTGGTGGGCGACGTGCCCTCGGTGCTCACAACTGACACCACCTCCACCACCCCACTGGCTGATATGTCCACCACAATCATGGAGACCACCACCACCATGGCCACAACCACCACCCGCAAACAGCGCTCACCCACCATGAGGGACAGTGTCACACAGGTAAGCAACGATGATGGAGTTAAGGCCCGTTTATGCTTCCTTTACGTACGTAAATAGGTGCGCCCTCATTCTCCTATGCGTTCTTTAAGTTGCTTGTTAGTTAATATTTCCACTAGTGCAGAGTTCAGAGTTCCAACATTAGTTTCAGACTATAGCAAATGTGGTGGAAGAGGAGATGATGATTATGTACATTCTCAGAAAGACACATAAAAAGAGGCATTATGTCTCAGTAGATGGCGGTGTTCTGTGTGGCTATTTAATACGTTGTGGCTTCTTCTTCTTTGTTTCTTTAACTGGTTCCGCGTCAGCTATTCTGCTCGACACTGCCCTCACAGTTTCCAGTAGTACTGCTTTGTTTGCCATGTTTGGCTATGCATCCACAAGAGCAAGAAAACAGACCAAATTACGAGCGTAAAGGATGCAGAAAACAGACAGCGGGCTCCGTATAGCGTAGAGCATAGATGGGCCTTTAGGTTGCTGCTGTGCATTGTGATAAAACATCGGTCGTCATTTCTAATCTAACTCCTTAAGTCCCTCCAAAATCTCAGAGTGCTGACAACAATATCTGAAAGATTAAAGAGCATAACAAAGGAAGCAGATGGTCCTCCTTGGATGACTGGATACAAATTTCACAAGAACTCATACGTCAGCTGTGAGGTCAAACAGTCACTTCACCAGCTCTGTGTTTTGCGTCAGGCTCTTTGTTAGCCTTCGGCCACCTTCAGATGTTCAAACGAGCCGTCAGCCTTAAATGAACAGCTTTGTGTAGCTGGTTCCATTACACCAATCAACACCCCAGTTTGATTTCTTTTGAGAAGAGATGTGGCACGCCGGGGTGTCGGAAATTACTGCACACCCGATGCAGATAAGCAAAGGCTGGAGAGGGGTGAACATCGTGAGAAAGAAATCCAGCATCACTTATTGAACATCAGACTAGAGTGCAATGTATAGGGGTATATTAGTGTCTTTAATCAATAACATAATTGGTTGTTTTTTTTAAATTGAGAACAGACTCTCTTGTTTTCACGATCAAATATCATGTTAGATATGATGCTGGCCAATTAAATCACCACCGCCTCTTTTGCGGGTGCACTTGTTTTACTTCACAGAGTGCACTCCAGAAGAAAGCTATTCACTTATTATGTGCTTCATGCTTTTTCTCTTTAACTTTAAAGGTTGATACACTAACGTAAGAGAGCATCCAGGAGATGGTACATATGTGTATGTGATTATTGATAAGCCTGCACTGGTAACTGAGCAACTGGTGGTGGCAACTGCTCATTTACAGGGTTTCTATGGTAAAAAAAAAAGTGTGTACTGGAGTGTACCAAAACTTCCTTTTATTTATTTTTTATTTTATTTTATTTTTTTCCTTTTATTTTCTAAGTATCCTGTCTTTGTTGAATGTGGTGGTGCTTATGGTCGTAGCATTAGCTGTGCTAACGTGGGAGCTAATATTTCTGCAAAATAGACTACTATTTTGCTACTATTTACCATGTTGTTTTACTTCATTTATACAACTTCTCGTTGCAACACGCCATCACATTTTTCTTTTGTGTTCCTCTCACGTTTTGACTGTCTTTCTTCCGTCTTTTGTCCGTCTTCTGTTAAGTTTTTTGTACTTGTAGAAGTGTAAAACTATCTAAATATGATCAGATATATGGCTCTACATACATAAATACAGCAGAGTATTGGTGAAAAAAAAGTCTAGGTCTGTTAGTGAGCCCGTGTACATGACCATCAAAATCCAATAAATGGGAGTAATTAGATAATTGTAATAATCGGATTTGACACTTGCACTTCATAAAATGTGATATTTAAAAAACCCTGATCTGCATTTTTCAGTCCCATATCAGATTTCTTTCAGAGCTCGTGCGTAGGTTGTGACGTAATACTCAAACTTCTAGCTATTTTGAAAACATTTGGTCATTGTTGAACGTAGCAGCGCTCGTGGTCTTAGCGTTAGCTGTGCTAATGTGGGAGCTAAGAGACCTGAAAAGTACACCACTTTTCTATTTAAGTTCTATTTATATTTTGCGTTACTTCGTTTATACTCCAACTCCCCAGTGCCAGACACCAGCACTTTTTTTGTGTATTCCTCTCACATTTGACATTTTGCTTCCATTTCTTTTTAGGTATCTTCTGCGAGAAAATGGGTTGTTTGCACATGTGCAGATGTAAAAAATCAAACAAAAATCTGATATATGGGTCTACAAGGACAAAGACATAGGAGTATTAAGGAGAAATATAGCTGTGTTAGTGAGCTCATTTACTCTATATGACCATCAAATATTTGAAAAACCCTGTTTTACATTTTCCAGTCCCTTATCGGATTTCTTTGGGAGTATCCTAGTACTATTTAACTTCCTGTTATTTTCAAAACATCCAGTCTTTGTTGAACATGGCACTACACATGTTTTGGCATTAGATGTGCTAATGTGGGAGCTAATAAGCCTGCAAAATACACCACACATGAATTTTTTGACTTTGTTTGTACTCCAACTTCCCACTTGATAACATAAAAAAAAAGGTTTTTGCACATGTACAGATGCAAAAAAAACAACTAAATTGAATATGCAGGTCTTTATCCATGAAGATATCGGAGTGTTGGGGAGAAATCTAGGTGTGTTAAACTGATTTCTCATAATCAGATAAAGCTGTCTACGCGACAACTTGAATAATATCACAACTCCAGAATTAGATAATAATCACATTTTCAGCGTGTATGTAAACCGACTCATTAGAAATTAGGGTCCTGACTCTGCAACCTCTGGTACCACAATAACCCCACACTGGGACTGTGTTAGATGCAGGTAGAACGAGTAGTCGCCTCATCATCTGCCTCCGCTGGCTTTGCAGGCTTATCATTAATCAGGTTTGTAGTTGGCTTTGAGATGGATATAGCCATCCTGAAACTGCAGACATATCTGGAATGCTTTTGGCTTTGATGAATATTAACAGGCTCCTCTAACAACAACCCAAAAGTATCCAAAAAAAAGAAGCTTGAGGAAGTTTCATGAGAACACAGAAGGAGTCTTGACTGCCTGAAGAACTTGAACACAATCTATTCGCACGTGCAACACTGAATCTGAGAGTTTCTACATAAAAAAAGAGACTTTTGAAGCGTGAAAACAATGAGGCTTGCTCTCAAAAACAACACTAATGATTAGATTAACTATTACAGCCCCATTGCAATAAACTTATATTTATAATGTGCTTTACATGAATGTAAAAGGGTATAATTATACGTGCTGCGGTAACAATGAAGGTAAGCAACAATTAGAGAAACATGCATGATGATGAAGGAGACGGGTGATCCACGCTCTCTGTTCTCAGAAGACTAAAAACAGGACCCATTTGTCCCAGGCGAACATACACTACACTTTACATCAAGTCATTTATTACAAATATGCAAATTATTGCATGCTTAGCAAAATCGAAGTCTGATCCGCGCCATCTCTGGAAGCGCTGGGAGGCTTCTCTTCCATGTCTGTGCAGGACTTACCTTATGTCAGCTATTTCTGCTGCTAGAAAGACGTTGTGCTCAGAGCACTTTGAAAGCTCTGGCCTTTAAAAGCTGTCAATTCTTTACCTTAAACTTCAGCTTCTAACTAACTTTCCCAATTTCACAGAAAACACAAAGGCCTGATGCCAATTACCAGCAGATTTCTCTCATTCGGTTATGTTCATTAGCACTATTCATGTCCACAGAGGCTCACCCGAGATCAGTGATCAAGCCACCTGATAACCATGATCTGCAGGTCTAGAGTATGTTCAGACTTTAGTCTTTGTCCTTTTATCATCTCAAACTTTTCACCTGTTTGCCTGAAGCTGAATAAACACAGCAGTGCCAATTAGAGTCTAAGTGAGGCTCTCCATAATAAACACCCAGTTCAATGAAAAGTAGAACATTAGTTTCCCAGAAACACATTGGTTCTTTGTTCCTAGTAAACTTAGAAGTCAATTAATCGCTGCAGTTACATCATTGGATCAGAAGCTATCATCACCCCTGTGACTGCTTGTTGTCCAAGGCTTAACGTTGTGAGCCTAAAACCTGTTTGCATCTTAGATTACATCCATACAAACACAAAGAGAGTTTTTCTCTCCTTTATCCCCCCAAAAACAAACCCATCCCAACGGCACTGTTCAGAAAAAAAGTTGCACAGAAGCAATTGAAACGCTGTCAGGTAATGACATAGCCCTCACCTCTGAAGCCTTGATAGCCAAGGTTGACTAAAAACAATGGCCGTTTCCTGTAAATCAAAGAAATGAGTGTTTGGTTTTTCGTAGCAGTGTCCTTAAAAACATCTTGCGTCACCTTCATTCTTCAGTATAGTCAGCTACAAACTGCTTATTTATACACAATCATGTAAAAAGTCCTGTTAGAAGATTAGCGCCAGCACAATGTTGGCTATGTTTGCTAACACAAGCTAAAATAAATGGCATAAACTCCCAGATTGAATCTGAATCCAGTGGCAAAGCCATGTATTTGGAGTTTTTCTGCTGATCGTGGTGTAATTAATGACACTATTGGTCTGTCTTTGCATGATATGCTCAAATGACTAATGCCGTGTACAATACAGGGTCTTGTAGCCAAAAGAAAGGCTTAGTGAATTCTGCTAAGCGTCCCACAGGCAATTCCCACCATTTACGATGGTTTCACCTTATTCTGTTTAGGCTTGGTAGTTTCGGGTTAAGAACCCTGGCCCTCCCTCCAAGGGAGTCCAAATTTTTTGACCCAGCGATAGCCAGATTCCCCTGCTTATGGACCAGTTATGTAACAGAAGTTCAATTTTTCTAGTCTTGTCTAACTCGAGTTCTTCTGGCAGCGGGTTGGTGGGTGGGTCTAAACATGCTCATCCAAGCAATTAAATTTAGTCATGCTTGACCCTACTGAATAATTACAAGAAGGTAAGAAATGTTGAAGCTTATGCATTGTTTTAAGTCAGCTTCGCTTATTTTGATAAATGGTCTGTGATTTAGTTTTACTGGGATCAACGGAACCTGAATATGTGAAATATGTGACCAGTATCATAACTTTGACCTCTAGAGTTGTTGGCAAAAACTATATTCAGCACACAACAAGCTCTAGAGTCCAGCTTTGTGATGCGATAGTCTCAGAGAGCTAAGTCTGATGGATTATCTGGAACTATTTTATAACAGCGAGGAAGTGCTGTTTACCTTTCAGCTCCCACTGTACAAGACTTAATGTACATTACTCGCTGGGTGATGCTTACAGTCGTTCTTGGGGGGGGGGGACATGATTCAACCTTGAGATCACTTTTCATTGCTGAGGATCTATTTCTTTAGACAGCATACACACATTTTAAAAGCTTTGGCTTTATTATTTTGATGCATCTAGCCGAATAATGGGGAACTGCCACAAAGGCATAAAAAAGCATTACGAGCGTGCTTGAAAAGAACCGATATTAACAATAAGACGCTCCATGAAAATATTTCAAACAGGCAATATCCTCGTGTCTGCCTAGAAACATCGCTGGTTTGTATAACTGTGCCCATGTGGCTGAATATTTGTTGTTTTGGGATTTTGATCTTGTTAAACAGGAGGTGTTGAAGCACTAGAACATTTATCTGCTATCGCTCAGAAAGCCCAGTGAACAGTGGGGAAATGTAATGAAATTATAGCAAAATAGTCATATGGGATAAAGGATTTTAGAGCAGCAGAACGGCTTCAAACAGTGGATGTAATGTTTTAGATTTTCAGTATCTGGTAGGTCTGTCTTGGTAAAATGGTAAAAGGTAATGATTTTAATATTTTTGACCACAGGGGACGTGTTCAAAACTAAAAAAAAATTAAGATAAAATTGTCCCAACCCTTTAAATTTTATACATGGTTTATAAAATTTTATTATTTTTAATGTACTTATTCTATCGTGCATATGACAAGGTTTTAGCCTGTTTAAGCGAATTTGGTTTAGTTACTGAATACAAATTAAACCAATACAGTTATTACATTTGAATGGGCCCTGGGCCACTTTGTGCTGGAAAAGTTGGGCTGCAATGTCAAAAAGCTGCATTAAGAGAAGCCTCTATACTCTATGACATCAGTCTGAAAAGTCCTAATGTTCCTTCAGCTTAAATTCCCTAAATTGTTTAAGATGTTATACTTGGATGACAACTATTTATGGAAGTGAAGATTTCATTCATTTAGCCAAGAACCATATAATGACTCACAGTTTGAACATTTCTGCAGCTCGGAACAGCATGAAATTCATCCAGGTAGCTCATCAGTCAAAACTGTGTTGGAAAACAATCTGGTTCAACTCTCTGGGTGCGTGAAGCATCCAATCATCAAGCTTCAATATCTGTACGCCACTGTGGCTGAAAGCTACAGATTAAATTGCTGTGAAGAGGAGTGTTTTTTTGTTGTTGTTGTTTTTGTTTTTGCCAGAGTCTGTAGCAAAGCTAAACCATAAAAAGAAACACAGAAACCACAGTTGGACAACTTGAAGAACTGCTCCGAAGTCTTTGAAGAAAAGAATATAAATTAACAGCTGCACAGCGAGGACAGTTTTACATCCACACTCTGCATCAGTTTGATTAGTCATGGTCAACCAATTGCTGTCTACCCAATTTCTTCTTCTCCTAAAGTAGATAAGATGGAGCAAATGTTTTTTAATACAGCACTGGGCTAAACTTACAGGGACCAGAGAGCTCTAATGAATATCCCGGCATCTGGCAAGTCTCAGCGAAGGCAGGGGTGGCGGAAAGCAAGCGAGCGGAAACCCAAATTTCAATTTCTCCAAAAGCTCTGAGCTACCCGGCGAGCAGCAGCTTTGATCATATTGGAATAATGTGCTTTGATGCTCAGAATAAAAGATCTACCTTTTGATGTATGTGTGTAGGGAAGGGGGGGGGGGGGGGGGGGGGAGGTCGTTCTTGTTTTCTTTTCTGGCGGGTGTGTGTTTTCTCCTAGAGGAGAAGGGGGCGTTGGCTAGACGGTGT
>JBBBVU010000005.1:18507374-18524025 GCA_037177055.1 Atherinosoma microstoma
GAATGACCCTCATTGAGATGTGACTCACGTTCCTTTACACTCAAAGTCGAACAGAGATACACTGGGAGCTTGAGAGAGAGAGAGAGAGAGAGAGAGAGAGAGAGAGAGAGAGAGAGAAAGGGGAGAGGGTGCAAAATTAGGAGAGTGAGCAGGGGTGATATTCCCATGAACAAATCCTGCCTTTCCCACAAGGCCAATTAAACTTTGACTAGTAGGAAGCTTTAATTACATCACCCAATTAGAGCTTTGTGTAGACTCCTCCAGTGTTGGTAATGAGCTTCAGTCAGAGGGGTGAAAGGACCCGGGTACCTGGTAGGACCCCTATTAAGAAGCTCAACACACTGCAGGGAGTGTCATGATGTGATGATAAGCTCACAGGAATGACACTTAAAGATATACTCTCATTTAATACACACACGAAAAGCCATCCACAGGCTTTCACACAATTAGGGGACATAATTCTCCGCAACAACAGGATCGGCTCATTTGATCTCATATTCTGTCCATATTTTCCTTTGCGTCTCTTTTCTACCTCAGCATGACCTCACTTTTTCTTTTCTGTATCACTTACCTCCCAGCTACTTATCAGTCCTCGGATGTTGTAGGCGCTATATCAGTTTTACTCTGACAAGATCAGAGCTTTGAAGAGCGCCTCAATAATTCATCAGACGAGATGCTATAGACACAAGCAGCAAATGCACTTTTTTTTTAGGTGGAGTGAAAGTCAAGAGATATAGGGTGATAGATGACGGATGACCCGGAGCGATGAGCCCCCGGGCCTGGTGGGAGCCAGGTCAATGAGTTTGGGTGTCAGTTATTTGTCAGTGAGATACTTCATTGATCTCCTTTAACAAGTAAACAGCCCTGAGTTTATCACACGGGCTGCACAGCTTGAACGTCTGGCAGTCCACGAGCTCGAACAGCATCTCTGGATGATCTGTAGACGGCAAAGATCTGACAGGTCTTAGACAGAGCTGGAATGTCAGACCCTCTGACGTGGATCCGCTTAATTGGCCAATCAATCAATCAAACTTTATTTCTAAAGCACTTTTCTTGTGATTATGTAACTCAAAGGGCTTTACAGAAATAACAGGAAAAGGAAAAATCCAAAAGGTTTCTGTGTCTGACACACACACACACACACACACAAACACACATAAGACAGTCAGAATAAAACTAGATATGAGGCAGGTAACATGAAATAGAAAATAAATGCACTAAAATAGAATTTGAAATACAATACATTAGAATAAACTAAAAAAACGTAGAAAAACACTTAAACAGGCTAAAAAGGAAGAAATACATTTAAACAGACTGAATTTGGATTAAAAAATAGATCAAAAAGACTAAAATGGAGTTTATTTAAAAAAAAACACATTAAACTGAAATAGAACAATAAATAAATAAAACTTTGCAGATAAATTCATTTAAAACATTAACAAAATACAACTAAAATAGAGTAAAATACTTTTCAAAATATTTCAAAAAGCTAAATTTTGATGTAAATATGTTTAAATTCAAATACAAGCCAGGTTAAAAAGGTAGGCTTTTAGTCTGGTTTTTAAAACATTAACATTTTCTACTGTCACCTGGTCTCAGGAAGGTTGTTGTCCACAAACGTGGACCACAGGAAGAGAAAGTTCTCTCCACGTGGATTTCAGTTCTAACTTTGGGAATTATTAGAAGACCATGAGGGTCATAATGCAAAAGGGTCAAATTATTGGCATCAAGCAGAGAAAACATCTACATAGAGGCAGATTCAAGGGGCTCATATTGTGAAACTGATGTTCAGGGAACACGAGATGACATTTTTCACACATGGATCGGCCACCACAGAGTCCAGACCTGAACCTTATTGAGAATCTTTGGGATGTGCTGGTAAAGGCTTCATGCAGTGGTCGGACTCTCCCATCATCAATCACCATCACCATCACCATCACCCTCAACCCCTTAGTATCAAAATAGAAAAAATAAAAAATTGGGATTTTTCTTTCTTTAATAATGTGATGGGTTGATAAAGTAAATGCAAACCTCTTTAAAGTCATAAAAACAATAGAATAATTTCTTTTCTCTCTGATACCTGATGTTGTGAATCAGTTCAATAACCACTATGATTTCGGGTACATATATTTTATTCAGGTCTTGGGGATAAATTTGGTAAATGACATCGTCAGGATTGTAATTTTGTTGGAGATTATGCTCAGGGGAATTAGTTGTTGCAAAGGTGCATCTGTCGGATGCTTGTATCAGAAACAGAAGAGCGCATTACCTCACCTTGCAAACACTTTCCTTCATTACACATCACTCTTGCATTTTCTCAATTTTAAAGAAATAATCTGCAGTAAATCACCCAAAATAAATAATAAAAAATATATAACTGAAAATCTAATATAGGTGAACAGCAGTGAATGCAGTTGCTTTTGTGTTGTGCTTTCTCAGCAGGTCTTTTCACTCACACTGAACAAATATGCGAGAAAACAGACAAAAGCAGTAACTCGGGCTGTCCAACCCACCGAAAAAAAACATTTAAGAAATGTGTTGACAAGAAACCAAAAACAGGTGAAGGGAGATAGCAAAGAGGGGAGAAAATAAAAACAAAACACGGTGGAAACCGTGGAGATTCTCTGTGCATGTCCAACATTTATACCTTAGCCAGGCTGAAGCACAAGGCTGGCCAGAAAGACAAAACAAATCCAGCCTGGTTTATGGAGACAATCCAGGTGGTAAAGCACTGTAGGGAGGTGCAGCAAATATGTAACTCCCATTGAGATGCTATAGAAGCAGAGCATCATCTCCTTTTGTCAAAATAAATCCCCGTGCCAGAGAGCGACAGCAACAAATGCAGCATTTGTAAACAGTTTATGGAGCCTCATGTATGAAGAAGCAGGTTTGTTCCCCGATGCACAGATTATATGGCCATAATTGCACCTATTGTAGTGCAATCCAAAAGCAAGCAAAGGAAAAGATATTATGCTCGGACACGCTGCTGGATTTTCCATCCGAAGCCTAATCAGAGCTGAATTACAGAATGCTCAAACTCTGAACAACCTTTTTGCTCTAAATATTTCAAATGGATGTGAGCGGGGAGACGTGAGCGGCAGAACAACGACCGACATTGATGCATAAGTACCCATCTGCCCTGTTCTCATTTTTGAATAAATACAGAGGGGGACGGGGGGGGGGGGGAGTGAATCATACAAGGTTGTGTGGTGGAGTAACATGTGAGTAAAGATAAAGAAATTTCATCATGTGATCTAAATGTGGCTGCTAACATCAGTGGACTCAAACTCCATCGATCAGACCTGATATCTTTCAGTTTCTTTCATTTTGATGCTGAAGTGATGGAGAAAACCATACACCGGAAATATGCCACGTGTAATTTCAGCACCGTTTTGCATCAGCACCGCTTCGTCTTAAAGTTATCTGATGCTTACTTTCATTTCTGTCAAACCCAACATTTACTCTTGTTTACATCAGTCCGTGGTTCTTGGCATCTTTTCAGTCGGAGTCCAACTTTCTTTCGCCTGTCTGGAGAATCAGAGCTGCATACACGGACAATGAGGTGCAGTTTTTTGGGAAGCAGACACCCAATAGAAGTTGTTAATAAGGTTAAAAATACTGGTATAACAGGCTTGGATCACACAACAGGAAATGAAAAGATTGTAAACTTGATCACGGCTCACTCTGTGTATGAGATTCATGATTGTTTAGCTGCCACTGTCTGCCAGTCATATGGGATGATGCCATATGGCCCTCAGGCTTTGGCTGAAGAGTGCAGCAGAGCGGTGTGGTGGATTTTTTATTTTTTTTTGGGAACAATCTTTCAGTTTACACATTTGCCTTTTAAATATCGAAACAATCCTTTTCTGTGCAGTGTGCTGGACTTTAAGCAGAGAAACAGTGTTCCTGATTCAGAGAAGATTACAGTGTGTGTTCTCTCTCAAGGACGTTGGCTTGCAATGTCAGCCGCACACACTGGAAGTAGGGCACACAATGAGTGGAAGTAGCTCCACAGTAACGGGTGGGCTGCAAGCAGCGGTGTAAAGCTTGAAACTGCACTTGCAGCATATCTGCCACAGATGGTAGAGCAAAGATAGCTGAACTAGTATCTCATCTCGCATGTGTCCTGTTTCGCTGAGGTCCTCAAATCTTTCTGTTTTCCTGCTTTGAGTTTAGAAAAAAAAAAAGAAGTAATTATTTGCGCTCAGATGCACTTGGAGAGTCTAACTGTGTGGCTACTTCTCTGTTCCTCAAATGCACCACCGCGCTCTGCTGTCCTCCAGTCGTCAAGGTGAAATACACCCCTCAAACACAGAGAACGAGCAGAGATGTAACATGAGCATTGCCATGGAAACTAGCCTTTCCAGAAATGGTAGAGAAATAAAAAAGTGTTAAAGAGCTATTCTTTTTTTTTTCTTCTACAGCTTTCACATTGTTTTTATTTTCTGTGTCTCTGAAGTTTATTATCCTAAAATGTTGCAGTAGCCTTGTTAACTCAAATGCATCACGTTTTTTAGCACAGCCTTTCCTAGTGTTTGGGTTAAAAAAAAATGAAAAAATGTGTGGTTGTATGACTTGATAAGGGATTTGGGGGGGTTTGCTGAGCCGACTAAAGGCCATAGAGGAATTCTTACAATCCCAGAACTTCCCTTTTACACTTCCCCATATCACCTCAAACTGCCTGATCCAACCCCCGTTGCAACCGAGCCTCTCTGATTTACCTCATCAATCAAACAAAGAGCCAGAGTCATGATTTTATGCTGTTGATGTTGGCATTTCTTTGGTCATGTTCTGCTGTTACCCTCCCTTTTTTCTCTCCCAAAGATGTGCAATAATCTAATCCACTCTGCCATGTTTTTCCAACTGTGTGGTTGATTGTGACCCTTACATATTTGCCTAACTGACCCGAAAACTTGGGAGACATGCACTGATTTTCTGCCTTTTTACTCTTACTGTACGCTTCCCCTCTGATATGTGTAACATTTTGGTCTGTGATGCAAGGATTTCTCCTGAGTGTTTGCAGCTTTTTTTTCCCTTTTCATTTTACACCCAGAAATCTTTCATTGGGTGCTCATGTTCAAAGTGGGTTAAAGTCAGAACACATCAATGAAACTTAAAACGGGGAGTTGTGGCTTATTTGAGCCAATTTGGCTGTTTGAGGAAAAACATCACTGCCCCGTGTTTATAGTGATTTTAGAGTGGGTTGAGGGAAACATGGGAAACAAGCAGCATGTCTCTCAGGGTGCATTCACACAAGGATAGTTCTGGGTTTGATTAGGAGAAAGGGAAAAATTTTGCACCTTCATTTGGTTTGGTTTGCTTTCACACTGCACTTTGGTCAAGCAGACCAAACAACCTGAAGAACGCTACGCAGTTACAACTGCTCACTAGGGGCAATAATGACTGCTGACCAAGAAGAAGGTATTTCGGCTCATTGATTGGCCAGGACCGAAAATAGTCAGCAGCAGGAGAGGCAGCACAATCTCCAGCATGTTGCTCTACAATGTGCTCTGGCACTTCCTCCATTCGGTTCACCAGATGGTCTGTTTGCTTTCATACTGTAAGCGAACCACACCAGGGTTCACTTGAGCCCCGTTACCACCAAGGGGTCTGGCTCGGTACAGTACAGTTCAGTATCTTTTCTTGTTTCCATGGGCAAGACTGGGTTGGTGCCAGAAAGTTTGATCTGAACCATCCTAGGTTGTTTGAGACCGTTCTGTTGGCGTCCCCATCTTACCAATCTAACCCTAAAGGATGGAGCTTGACACACTGGAAACTTTTGATTGGTTAAAATAATTGTCACTTTCCATGTGACTGCAATAAGATCAAAGCAGGAACCGCACCATGTTTGAATATATTCCCAGATGGCAGACATGTTTGTACCCAATCTGGGCTACTTTTGGCACTTGTGGCCACTTACAGCACTGGCAATTGTTTTGCCTCAGTAGTGGACCTGATGTCAGTTGCCAGTCTGGCTGGGATTATGGCAAGTCTCCTGTGGGTCACATGTGGTCCAGATGTTAGTTGTTGGACTGGACATGGAACATGGCAAGTATTTTTTGGTCCACAAGTGGTCTTAATATTGGAAGCCTTCCTTTTGGCAATTTCCTGGTGGGCCACATGTGGTGGTCATGTGTCTGAGTTTTGACAGCTACACTCACATTTAGTCACCATAAGTCAAGGCCAAATTTGGGCCAAACAAAAAGCGCTTATGGGCCATGTTTGGGTCACATTTTTTTGCTATCTGGCTTGTGGATTTCTTTGTTGTTTAAATTGTCATTCTATTACGTAGCTGACGCATCTATCACTATCTGGTTTATGTCGCATCTACCTGGTAAGGGTACGGTTTACTGTAGACACACCACAGAGATCAGGTTTTACCAAACTGTGATCAAAACATTACATCCTGAACTGGATCCCTTGGTGGAAACAGGACTCTGCTAGCGAACCAAGACCCCCGATTTTCAATTAGACCAGAGTTTGCTTCTTTGGTCAACACCATAGTGCGAATGCATGTTCACTCTACTCCAAACTAACGGTTCTAATCATGGAAGTGGACCAGGGTTTGTTCAAAGCAAACCAAGCAGTGTGAATGTGCCCTTAGAGTACTAGCATGAGAGTTAAAAATGAAATTAGGGGCATCAAGTTCCTTCAGCTGCTCCCAACTTGAAATGAGCCACAAAAATCACTACAAAAGAATTAGATTGAGCCAATTCTTTATTTAGAAAAACAAAGAAAATTGGTGGGAAGGGGAGGAGTGGGAGGGGGATTTAATAATTCACCAACACATACTTTTTGAATCATAATTCATTTTCAACCCAGAAAGATAAAAGAGGAGAGGAGGTAAAACATGGGTGGGGGGAAAGGTTGTCTATCACTATTCGAGAACAATCTTACACAGCTTTCTTTTTGTAATTTTTTTTTTCATGCAAAAATCATGCGGCCAATTTGTTGATGTAAGTGACCTGAACCTCGTGGTTTGCTACCTTATTTAACCACTCACAGCAGAAACATCTGAGCGCTAGCGTAGGTAAGACTGTTAAGTTAGCAGTTAAGATAGGATTTTGTAGTACAATAGATGTTAAATTGTTCAGTCTCATTTTGTAGTCTTACTTTTTAATGTGTTAGTGATAGAAAATGTACATCTGTGCAGCATAGGGACATGAGGTCAGAGTATTCAGGAGCAGGATAAAGTATTTTCTCTTCTTGTAATATATAGACTGCAGTTCAGATTTAGTACACATGAAGTTTTTAGATAGACCAGACTAAACATATATAACTAACCTCATGTTAAGCTGTAGACCTGTTCTAATACTGGTGTTGCTGTTTTCATTTGAACTGTTCTTCAGTTGATCTAGAGGTGGTCTCTCTCTAAGATGGTCTCTAACACTTCTTTCCTTCATTGTCTCTTTCTTGTCCTAGGAGGTGAATTAGTGTTGCCCATAATAACAGTGGATTCCCTAGAGCCCCCATCCATTGCCACCCGCTACCCAGTAATCCCCCCGCCCCCCACCACCTACCGCCCTTTCCTCACCCTGCTTGAAACCACCAAAGAGTCCCTCCCTATGCCCAACGGCCGCCCCCCATGCCCCTTGGACCAAGAGGACTGCGAGGA
Organism: Atherinosoma microstoma; assembly: GCA_037177055.1. Classification (NCBI taxonomy): domain Eukaryota; kingdom Metazoa; phylum Chordata; class Actinopteri; order Atheriniformes; family Atherinidae; genus Atherinosoma; species Atherinosoma microstoma. Next base: position 18,514,990 of record JBBBVU010000005.1, read on the forward strand.
GACCATTGAGGTGTCGGCTTACGGCTCGGGGGAGATGACAGAGACGGATGACGAGGACTATTACAAAAACTCCCCCCTGGTTACTGACAGGACTGTCTTACCTCCTCCCCCGGCAGTTGAGGGCGGTGTCCAGAACCCCAGAGACCGCCATTTCTCCCGCTATCCCATTTCCCACCGCCCCCCTATGTCTTCTACCCCGACCGCCAACCCCGACCAGCTCGGTCCACGCATCAAAACCTCCGGCGGCAGTAGTAGTAGTAGTAGTAGCAGCAACAACATCCCCGCCGGAAAAATGGACAACCGGGACCAGGTGCTGCTGCCACCGGCCCACCCCTCGGCAGATCCCGGCCACCGTAGAGTCCCAGGAATAACCTACCCCCCAAATTTTCCCCATGTTCCCACTCCAGACCCGACATCTCCGGAGAGAGGGCTCCCAGGCGCCGTGGAGGTGCAGCAGTCCAGCAGCACCACAGGAATGGTGGTGGGCATCGTGGCGGCCGCCGCCCTCTGCATCCTCATCCTGCTGTACGCCATGTACAAGTATCGCAACCGCGACGAGGGCTCCTATCAGGTGGACCAGAGTCGGAACTACATCAGCAACTCAGCCACGCAGAGCAACGGGGCTCTGGTGAAGGAAAAACAACCTAGCACTGCCAAGACAGTCACCAAGAACAAGAAGAACAAAGACAAGGAGTACTACGTCTGAGGCAGCGCCGCCATCGCTGCCCCCGTCACACACAGAGGCCGACAGCAGATGCACTTAGAAAAGGAAAAAGACGTGAGAGAGAGAGAGAGAAAGAGAAGGAGGGACAGAAGGCAGAAAATGGAGAACAAAAAATACAACGTAGTGACTAATTCTTTCAAAACTCAGTATTGTCAGGTTTAACCATCAGTACCTTTTATCAGAAGGAGGCATAGCAGCAACATTTATGTATTACTGTAATTGGTTTTACTAAATCAAAACCAAATGTTAACCCAGGAAGGATTTAAGGAACGGCTACAACAGCTTAGATCGTAACACATACTGTGCCAACAACAATGTAGCAAATGCTGTTAAGACAGAAATTCAAGGGTTAGCATTTCATTGGTTTTTAATATCGTAAGTACTGTAGGAGAGCGTCACAAACAGTATTTATGTCAAGGTCTCTGTTTTATTCTGAGGTAAGCCTGTACTGAACGCCACCACCTTGGAAAGCGTCGGCAAATTTCTTTTTCCAGCTAAGCACAAATTAGCAACTTAGCATCACTCTGTAAAAAGAAACTAAGTATAAATATGTTCTGCCAATTTACAGAAACACTGCGTTTAATCCGGCTCTCCCACATCGGAAAGTGTTCGAACATCTCTGATCTCTCGCCTCCGCTCAGGTCTCTCCTTCTCTTCCTCTCAATCACCACCGCGCTCCGTTTCTCTCCTTCTCTACGGTGCCCAGCAACCGATGCAACGTAAACTCTGCCGTGTTTCAAGCATGTAGTATTCATTTACGAAAAAGAGATAACATAACAGTTTTTCCTTTTCTGTGGAGTTTTCAAAAAAAAAAAAGAAAAAAACTTTCTAAAAAAAGAAAAACGATGAAAATTGATGATTATAACGACGTTAAACGTAGCAACTATGTGAGATACCACCGCTCCAAACCTAACGGATGCTAACTTGTACGTTTAGCCGCCAAAAACTTGTTGAGGCCAAAAAAACACCTCCCCCCTTTTGGTCGTCCTTCGTTCCAGCTGATGTGTGTTTCCGATCATGTGTTTCTGGGGGTGCCGAGGCGCCCCCCTCTCATCCCCCCCCACCCCACCCCCCAACCTCCCGCCCTCCAACCAGGTGGGCCAGCAGAAAGAAACTGTCACGTCCTTACTAATCACCGAAAAACAGAAAAAACTCCAGCAAACCAGATGAACTCTGTTCTATATAATTATAAATATATGTATAGACGTTGCAGAAACCTATGGACCTAAATCATGAGCGAGTCTAGACGTGAATTTGCTGACGGTGCACAGCGAAGATAGACTTTAGGATTTTCGACGTCGGAACAGTTTCACCGCCGGGTCCCCCATTCTTCAGACCTTCACCCCCCTCCCCCTCCCTCATGAACAGTGTGGCTGCAGAAGCGCCCGACTGCAAGACTCGGTCATCTTGCTTTCCTTTTTCTTTTCCTTTTTTTTCTTTTTTATTATATTCTCTGAGGAAACGAGAGACATTTTAGGGTAATTCTGGAAGAATTCTTGCTGGAGTTCCACTGTGGAGAGGGATATATATCTTGCAGCTGAAACAGCGACTGTGTCTTTGCCCCCTTCTCCCCTTTCCCCCCTCCCTTCCCCCCCACCCCCCACCCCTCTCTTGCCTGACTGGACTGATGGCAGCCAATCGGCAAAGCGAACTTTGTGGGAAAAAGCACACAAATGAAAAAGGTGAACTGGAAGATGTACAACTGAACTCTAGTATTCCAATTTTCTCAACTCTATTAAAAAAAAAAGAAAAAAAAAGAAAACTGAACCATGAAAAGAAAATTCCTGAAAAAGTTTGTGAAATGTCTAAATATTTGACTCTCATCCCATTACTAAGAGACATGTGTTTTCCCTATTATCATCCCTGTTTGGAGAAAAAATAATCACGATGATTCTGGGAAACTGAAAATTTCTATGTATTTTCTTTTTGGTAATTGAGCAAATGTGATTTGGGTTACGAACATAAAAACAACACATTCTCCTTTTATTTCATCGTCCATCCATCATCCGAAAAACTCTTCTTTTTTTTTATTTCGTCCATCCTGCATCTATTCCTCGTATGGGAGATTGTATGTTCCATATCCTGTGGAGAAAGCAAGCGCTGTCAATCCTCCAGTTTTTATTTGTTTTCTATCTATTACTGCCTGTAATGGTGAGAGACACGATGGCAGCTGTTTCATTTGAGGGGCTCCATCGATTTACTCTCCTGCCATGTTTGTCTGGTTTTTCTCTTTCTCCATTCCAAGCATACTCCCCCCAGTATCTTCCTGTTCTTTCTAAATGTTATTGTAAAGTGTTCCAGTGAGATGACTAAATATGTGTACATTAACAGAGGGAATACACTTGGTTATATACTTCTTACTCCCCGAGTCTCGTGGTTTGTTTATCGTGTCCTTGTCTTCTAATCGCGAAGAGGATTTCAACACAGTAACATGTCAATACTCTTTTTTTTCAAACATGGTTGTGCCTCTACTCAAAGAAAACCTATTTCAATATATTGAAAGATGCTAAAATACATTCACATAAATTCTCAGCTTTGTGTTTTTGGAATATTCAACTTTTAATCTGAAGTATTACAGCCCAACTTGACCTCTATGATGGGGGATCTGGAAGCTTCAACCCAGTTGTCCCTTTGGAGAGAAAAACAGGGATAAACTTTATCCTTTGAATAAAAAATTCTGTCCTGTGGGAGAGCTGTCTAATGGGATGAATATGCCACCATCCATGAGACACAAGAGGTTGCTGAACTGAATATGATGTTAATGATACGGTTTGTTGTGAGCATGCAGAAGTATTCACGTCCCTAATGCCATTACACAGCTACCAATCTCTTTGGGTATTTCTCTACGGGTTTGGCTCCTAACACCGCTGGGATTTCAGCCCATTCTTTAAGACAAAACATCTCCTTCATTAAGCTGGACGGGTTCTTCTGGTGTGTAAGTCATAACACCGGTTTTTAATCAGATTTAGGTCCAAAATCATCCGTAGACATTTTAAATGATTTAATGAAACCACTTGACTTTTGCTTTAACAGTAGACTAAAAGTTATTGTCATGCTGGAAAATTTACATCCGTTCCAGGTTTTTACATTAATAATTTGCCTGTTTGCACCATCCGTCTTTCCTTTAGTTTAAGACCAATGAACCAGAGAACCTGCCAATGAAAATCATTCCTCAAACATGCTTCACTACTGGGAGATTCTCAAGATAATTGCAGATGTTTGTATCACAACAGTCACATGTTTCTTGTATGTTGGTGTAGATTCTCAGTCGTCCAGGTCATTGTGATCCTACAAATTTGGATAAAATCAACAGGATTTCTAAGGACTTTTCACCTTTCATCCAAAAGGCTTCTACAGTTTTTCAGGTCTTGTTCGTGGCAAACTTTAGTTTAGAATCATTCAAGGAGTATTCAGATGTAAAAAGAGCCATCAAAGGTGCAGTGTGTTGCAAATTCAGCTTTTTATTTGCAAAAATCAAGTATCGCTTTCATAAATACGTATTTTACCGAAGTCTAATCACAATCGCGTGCAAATGAAAGTGTTTTGGTAGCTTCCTCTCCCTCTCACTTCATCAGTTCATCTCCGAGTCTGCAGGTCACGAAAAATGATTTCACACGATGACATTAGCTATTAGCAGTAGCTTGGTACCAAATACATGGCGGGCATGCTCGTAACTGATCGGCATTAATAAGGAAACAGAATAATATCGTTTTGTACCTCATCACATGACGGGTCCAACCCGGACAAGATGTTGACGTTTTCACATTTGTGACTCCGCGGCTTGGGTAGTGGTAATAAAGGGCGAGGCGCCATAGAGCACCATTCGGTTGTTTGCATTCAATTAGCGCACCGCTAGATGGGAGTAATTCTCACACACTGGGGCTTTAAGGTCATACGATATCACTGACACACCTGACCCTTCTGTTGGTCATTCATTTAACACTTATAAGCTTAAACTCCCCACCATGTAGTTAGAACTGAAGAGGTCTTTTGGATGAGAGGTCTTCAAGAACCAAGAATTAGAAGTCTTGTTGCCTTTATTAAAAAAGCAAAAGTTTAGTTTTAGTCTCCATAATGCTGTTTAGGAAACTCCAGATGGACCATCTTGCTTCTTGCCATTATGCACAGGCGTCGTCCTGGTCTCTCTGCCTGAAGCTCCATCTTTTGGGGGTGTATAACCTAAAGTGGTCTTATGGGCAGAGGGTCTAATCTCTTGTAAGGAAGTTTTGCAGCTTCTTCATGGTTACCTTAGAGAGTTACCTCTCTGATCAATCAATTCCTTGTATTGATGTGTCACGCCTCTAGTGGATCAGAAGAGCCTAGCTCGCATCGGGTGAGAGCCAGCTCCAAGTTTGTTTGTTTTTCCTTTTGCTGTTTAGCTCTCACAGTGTTCAGTAGCGATGGGTCATTCATGAATGAGCCGGCTCTAAGAACTGATTCTTAGTAGTGAATGAGAAGAACCTAATTCTTTGTAAGAGAGCAGAATCTTTAGAAGGGGTGGGACATTACTTTGATGGGCACATCATGCCGTCAATTACATACAAGGAAAGACAAAGGTCATAGCACTATGTGAGGAAGGAAGGGCCCCGTAGAAGACAGGGACTGTAGTGGTACAGACCAGGTAAACAGAGAGAGAGAGCTGGAAGCCAGATTTACAGTGTGCCAGGAAAACATGGAGAAATAAGTTAATTTAAAGTATCATAATGTTGAAACTTTGGTGTTTATTTACTTGATCTGCTTGGGTCTGTTCTGTTCTCAGTTATTTGTTTAAAGGTTTGATAAGAAGATTAAATTTCTAATGAGAAAATGCACAAAAATAAGGCTCTTGTGATTTAAAAAAAATTGTTTACCAACAAAGAGACCACTCATAAGTGCTAAATTAGACTAAAATAGAAGCTCTGAGTGAAACTAAATTAAGAGCCATTCGGGAACTGAAAGAGTCGACTCTTCTAAGGGAGTCGAGTCAAACAAGCCGAATCTTTGAAAAGAGCCAAACTTTTTATCACTAATTCCTTCAGTTCAGGGTAGGTTTACTGTCATGTGATGGTGACAGCCCTAGTCTTGATACTGTGGGCTCTGCAGAGCTGAGAACATGGAACACTGAGCTTAATTAAGACCACTTCTGTGTGACGTCCAATGGCAATTGGCAGCGTAAAACCTTAACTTTACCAACAAACTCCGAAAAGATCCAAGGATACATTGGAAGAAACATTGGAAGAACCCCCCCTCTCCAAAACAAACAGAACAGAGTAAAATAAAAAATCAAAGCTCCATTCATTCAGTTACATTTTACTTGTAGAGTTGAAGCTCTTAGAATGAAGCTTCGCTCCCCATGAGGTCACAGAGGGGGAGGCTTGAAGAAGAGAAACTGCTTCGAATGAAAGAGAAACGTCAATGTATATGTTCTTTAATCATCAGGGCACAAAGTTCTCAAAGTTTCTAACAACACATTGTTTTAAAAATTCATTGTGACCATCAGAAGATAGCAGAGTTTGAAATTCACTAAAAATGAACAAACATAATCAGATGCACACATAACAGTTTGGAGTTTTCTACATCACAGAAAATTATATTAGCAACTCAGCTGAATACAAATGATTAAAATAATGTCCCGTGAGTTAAATTAGGTTTGGAATTTATGAGAAAAATGAGCAGTGATCTCTGCTCGGAGAAACTGGACACTGACCGACAGATCTCAGAACAGCTCAAATAAACATGAAATCTTCTTACGTGTAAAATTACAAACTAGATGTTAGATGTTCTGGTCACTTTACAGTTTCAGCCTAAGTCAACCACAATAATAGTGGGTTTGTTCTGCCACGATGCAGAAGTGGAAGCATGGTAGCAGAGGAGGGAGAGTAAATTCAGCTATGTGCACTTGTTTATCCAAACTGTCTCCAGTGAAAGTTTCTGAAATTATCAGGTCAAAAATTAGGCTGCTATTGGGGATGATCCCCAACTCCCCATTACTGCGACCCCACACAAAACTACACAACATAGTAACTCCTGTAACTTTGCTTTCCTCAGTATTGACGTTGTGAGACTGTATCTTTTGCTGGACGATTTTGCCCCTGACCCGTGAATGTAACTAAATTCTTCTTTATTTGTCTATGCTTCTGCAACTAAAGCAGCCCAAGTATGGTAAATTATGGATACATGAAGGAAGCAGGGCGGTTAGCTTAGCTAGATTTTATATAGACAGCTACATGGAACAGTTGGCTAGTTGGAAAACATATAACATGGGTCTATTTATAATAATAATAATAATAATGCATTTTATCTAAAAGTGCCTTTAAAAAACCTCAAGGACACTTTATAAAAAAAACAACAAACAAACAAAACAACAATGGATAAAATCAGCCTGAAGAAGAAACGGGGGGTAGTGTTGTATGTGCTTAGAGTAGTGGACGATCTTGAACAGGTGAGTCTTAAGTTTGGGTTTGGAAATAGGGAGAGGGTCAATATTGCGGATGTCAGGTGGTAGAGTTCCAGAGTTTGGGGAGCAGAGCAGCTGAAACATTTTTTTTAGGTGCAGTGGCCTTACATTTCTACTCTGCTGCACAATGGAACCAGAAAACCAATTGAAAATGCAACAATTCATACATAGTTCACAGTGTGTTAATCAATCCATGCAAACCTCTGACTTAGCTTTACTCAGACTTCAATTTCCGTTATTCAACTCTTACGATGGTCATTTCCATATTTTCTTTTTTGTAACTATGTGTCTTTGTTGACTTGTATAACTGCAGAGATTATAGCTTCTCTTCATCTGCTAAATTTCTAGACTAGACCTGAATAGTTAAACCAAGCACCGGCTCTACAGAGAGCCCAGGCATTTCCTAATTTCACTTACACACTTAAAACGGCGATGGTGAGGTAATTCAATGGTTGCAAGCTTTAATTTTGCAACTCGATATCAATAACTTGCACACACTATTCCTTTAAATGGTACAACAAACAGCACTTGCATTGGAAAAGCCCTCACTATGCCAACGGAGAGGCCTGGCCAAGCAGGAGAAAACCTTTAGAGGCGAATGCCATAAAAAGCCTTTTCTGTGATGCACAGATGTCCAGAGAAGAGTTGAGCTTCAGTAACACTGTAAAACTTTGAGGCATTTCATTTAAATGTGAGCGTCTGAACAATTCAAACACATTCAGCGCAAATTTCTTTTCGCTCAGTGACTGAAATCCTTGTTATGACCCCAGTTTTGTTGAGTTTTGGTCAGTTCTTATAAATCTATCCCTTCATGATCATCCCTCTTGAAACCTCAAAAAGACAATATTCCACATAGTGTTTAAGAGGTTCCCACAAGTAGCCAGTCGGCTATGAAAAATGTATTAAAAACAGTGTTTGAAGTATGATGAGTTTCCAAACCACCTGAACAATCCTACAACTCAAGCACCATCATCACATCCTCTCCAATCAAGAGACGCAAGACTGCTTTGGAGAGGCAGAAGGTGAGTGATTTACTCAAACCCTAAAGCTTGAAGAACTACTCTACTTTGATTATTTTAAGTCGTCGGCCTAAAATGCATCTAAATCTTGCCATTTACGTTTACTTCCATGCTTGATTTTTCAAATCAATCATCTTAAAGAACCTAAAGAAAATCCTCCTTCATTTAACAGAAAACATACAAAGACATTTAGAGCTTGATAAATGTGCTGGTTTCATTTATGTCTCTGGGTTTGTTTTTTACTTTGATAATTGCACAGCTATAATGTTAGTCAGATCAACGTGTGTGCACTGATGATGTGCCAGTGATACGAATAAGCTAATCAAATTATCGAAGACATTCACACATGCTGACGCATGCCTGTTCCCCTTCGGTTATTTATAGCTCAGTTGCAACACGGCTGAGTTTTATAGCAATATAACCTTCTCAGTGCAGGGAAAAGAGAAAAGAAGTTGAGACGTTGATCATTCACTGAAAGACTGACAGTCTCTTTCAATCAAACTGCAAACATACAGTGCATTAATAATTCAGGATCAAGTTAGTAAGAGCTCCTTCATGCTGCGCTGGTACAGAGAAGTGGCCTCCTCAGGCACTTGAAAGATCTCTTAAATGAATCCATTAAAATGCTTTACAGATAAAAAAAAAGTTGTACAAGGATTGAAAGCAGAAGCACACAGGCTCTATTGTATCTTATAAAAGAGCAGATTGTCGAAGCAAAGATAAATGTATTGAACCAACGATGCAAAGAGGATATCTGTAATACACTTTAGGAATTGTATAGGATTGAGATGTGGTGACTGTGGAGGCCATTGGAGTACAGTGAACTCATTGTCATGTTGGAGATGATCTGAGCTTTG
>JBBBVU010000005.1:18524125-18536759 GCA_037177055.1 Atherinosoma microstoma
GTTGCCTTTCTATCATCTCCAACCAGTCTGCCCATTCTCCTCTGACCTCTGACATCAACAAGACATTCTGGTCCAGAAACTACTGCTCGCTGGATATTTTCTCTTCTTCAGTCCATTCTCTGTAAACCCCAGAAATGGTTGTGTGTGAAAATCCCAGTATGATCAGCAGTTTCTGAAATACTCAGACCAACCACTTAAAGGTACAATGTGTAAGAATTACTGACATCGAGTAGCAAAGATGGGCATAGAAACTTCTTCAAATGCCAACCGCAGTGTCTCCGAGTGACCCAGTGGCCTCAGGTGCAGCGATGACTGCACTACAGGTAACTACCTCATCATTGTGTCCATGTGTACGTCTTCTTCTATGTGCCATAAAGGTGTTATTTATCCCAAGCAGTGCACCTATCAAACAAAGCAGGTACAGCAGTTTTAAAGCTCAGAGGGTTCTCACTTCACACAGAGTTAAAAATTAGTGATTATTAATCAGTAAAAATTATGACACAAATATTGCATCAGCCATGTATGGGGACCCACGGCAAGTAGAAATAAATGGCTCATTTTTAAGATAGTAAAAACATAATGGTTATTATTAGATACCAATAGAAACAGTTTTTACTTTATCTTACATTTTGCTTTGAATTTGGTACATGCTGCAACTTTTAATCTCCTATCTTCCTCGTTCTGATGCTCAGTTTGGACTTCATCAAGTCGTCTTGATAGGTTAAACTTTGTTTTCAGGGCCCAGAAGCGTCACGCATAGCTAACTAGAGAGGGTAAACCATTTCACAAACACATTTGCATAAAGGATTTAAAAATGCGAGGGGGGATGGAAATGAAAAAGGGAATAACTTTTTAGTTTTTTAGTTATTCCCTTGTGAACTTTTTTAAAAGTATGATATGGAAAGGTATTTCTAACCAAGTTTATGAATTTTGTCTTTTAATTCTGTTTTTAGAAAAAAGATTTGAAAATGCATTTTCAAATCACAGGATTTAATAACGAATTGATGAATACAATATGTAATTCATCTTTAATAATTCCATTTCAAATGTGCAATTACAAATTGTTTTGGACATTTGATTTCTTTTTATATGAATTAATTTTTTAATTGGAAATTGTATTAAGTAATTTATATTTTTATTTCACAATTAATCATCATGAAAATGCTGTATTGCTTTTTCAATGACTCTCCTGGTCCTCCATACTTGTGGGGGTCTTTGAATGAAACAAATCCAAATTAAAAAGAGCATTTGTGAAATTATAGTCCATATGAGGTATAACATAACCTCCAGTTATACGTAATATTCATCTAAGTGGAATAATTTATAGGCTGTGATACATTGTGTTTTGCTTTGTTGAAGCAGCCACACATCAACCTGCCTAGGTTTTGTAAAGATTAGCCTCATTCCCATATGAAATACCAGGACTGCTTGAAATAATTATGTATCCTATCAAAGAGGCACTATTCAACTTTTACTATTTTCTCAGTGATGCGCCCCCTAATTCAGCATCCATCTTGCATCCTACCTGTATAGCTACTGTGTCTCCAGACAGTAAAAAACAGTCTTATCTTGACTCGTGTCTTATCTCTTGCTCTTCTTTGGCTCTCTTTACTTTCCTCTCTTCCTCCAATAATGTCTTCTAGCTTTTTTTTTGCTGAATCCGCCGGTGTACATTCAAAACGTCTGGTTTGTTTACATTTCCGAGTCCGGAAAGCGTAGTTTTAAAGTCGAAAAGTTATATAATGGGCCTTTAATAACACCGAGATGGATTTATTACTGGAAGCATTACATATAAGTCCCATCAGAAAATCTTAGTTTGTGTCAGCGAGATGTTAAACCAATCAGGACCAAGTTCTGTCGTCAACGGAGGCAGGTCCACAAGCTGCAGATCGTGAGCTCCAGCTGTAACACTCCGACAACTTTCGGGTGGATCCCGCAATCTTTTATGGTCATGTGGTATGATCACATTTTCCGGTGCAGTCCAGCCACAGTTCTAACTGGCATACAATACTCCAGGACCACAATCCCCTGCTTCCAGACAAGTTGCGTTGCAGATAGCTGAAGTCGAACAAGCCCCCCTACATGACTACATGCATTGAGTTGCTGTCATGTGATTGGCTGATTAGCTGTTTATGTTAACGAGTAATTGAACAGCGGATCTGATTTAGTGGCTTTTTAATGTAGTATTGGCAGAAACTGTGTTGGTTCATTGAGTCTGGCTGAAAAATACCGTGAATTGTGACTCTTCTGACTCACAAAAAGATTTACAGCTGGAAAAACTTCAATAAAAAGGGGAACATTTACATATAAAACCATAAACAAACCATATTTTACTGCCACCGTCAAAAAATCGTTTTAAAAAAATCTCTTTTAGTCTGATGAATTTGAGCTCTGTGTGTTTTGCACATTTCCAAGCCTTCCTATCCTCTAGGGAAACAAAAGACTTTGCTATTATCCAGTTCAAAACAGTGACTTAAAGGTCTCTCCGGGGAATTGAATCAGCGTGTACACAGAGACACGGGATCAAATCAAAAGCTTTGTTTGTGACTCTGGAGCAGAGGTTAGCAAAGGTAAGGAAGGGGGGGGGAGGGGAAAAAAAAAGAACGACACATCTCTGCACCATTTTGGGAGGTGTTTCTTGCCTATTTCATCATTCAATCTTCTATCCAACTGAGAGTTGTACCCCGTGGCCTCTTTTTCCCATTTACTCACCAAACTGTAAAATATGATGTGCACACATGCATGGATCACACCATGATGAGACATCTCAGATATTCCCCTGTTAAAAGTGATGACTGCTCCTCCTACAGAGAGAGCTTTGTTTCTTTCCCGCTCTGCTCCACATTCATTGATTCAAAAAAAGAAAGTTCGGAGAGAACAAAAAGGGGGAGAAAAAAAAAAAAAAAAAGCTGTGGCATCATTTCCCCGCTGGCAGAAAGTTCAGCTGTAAATAGGCATGAGAACTTTGCTTTCACAAGAAATGTGATATCACTGGTTAGACAGACAATCGGCAGCAACATCTCGGCTTGTTTGGGCAGCTGCTATCAGCCCCGTGCTGGAGTGCATCCGTGCACGTGCGAGTGCACGTGAAAAGGAGAGATGATTTGTTTATTCGCCTCTCTTCGAGTAAAAGCTCCAAAGAGCTGCACGATGCCTTTCTGGGTGCACATGTGTGTTTGTCAGCGTGGTGCTTGGTGTTTAATCGTGTGTGTGATCATGCGCCTCCGGAGCAGTGTTTATGAGGGGGGGCTCCCTTAGGAACATACTTTGTTTTAAAAGTCCCCAAGGACGACCATGCAGCTAAGGTAATCCTTACCTGGTTTAGTAAACACTGAAACTTACTACAGCTGCATCCTTCAAAGGGCGTTCTAGTGTTATCTAATGGGATTTCTTTGGTTTACCTGTTTGTTTATAGTCTAGTACAAGTTTATAAAACTGTTATAAAGTGTAAGATGTGACTTATAGCACAGTAAAGGGACAATATAGTGCTGGGCAGTATGGCCGAAATGATATAATCACTGTATTTTCTGTTATGTTTTGTTTTTACGAGTAAAGTTTTATTGAAAACACCACAGTTTATTGCATATACAAATCACAACAGAACAGTACGGAGAACAGAACCATAAAAAAACAAAGAAAGAACCAGGGCGTGTCGAGCTACCTAGGATTACATGGCCCATCCCAAAAACACGGATGGAGACTATTTAATTTTGCGACAGTGTCATGTGGCCAGTGGGAAGTTCCAGCTTTAGCACCCCTAGAGGCCAAAACTTACACAGTATACAAAATCAAACCAGCTCATTAAGCGTTATTATTTCTAGAATAAAGCCAAAATACTACCAATACTTCATCAATACAACCTTGATCGTAATACAGCATTCATACAGCATAGTCCTGCCAGTTGCTGACACAGGGAATAACTTGCCTTTCCAGACTGTTAACGTTTGATGAGGCGGGTGTAATAGTCAGAAGAGCGCCAGATGTGATGACTGTGCAAAGTTAATTGGTCAAAAATGCTTCATAAACACTAATAAGACTCCTGATTAGGCTCAAAGCTGTTGTTTTCCCATCATCAATTATTTATGTAAAGTCACAAAAGTGGTTGATGCCATACAATAATGAGTATTCCTAAAATAACAGTGGTTTACGATACCACTCTGTTGTATTAAACAGTTATTTCCTATTATGTAGATTCTTTGTTTCCTTTTTTATTGAAGGTTTGACAGGTTATTTACATGTGCCAACCTGTTCCCAGTCTGAATTCCTGCCTATAGTGACAGATGAAAGAGCACAAGGACGAGGGAGTATGTACAGCCCCATAAATGCTCACGTTAAATGTTACTAAAATGATTACATCGGCATTTTCCACAGCAGATCACTTCACACATCATAGCAGAAAAAGGACAGATATTAGCAATGGAGATTCATCACTGCATGCCAGTGTCATGGTTCTGATACTGTGGATACTTTCTCATTGTCATGGTTTTCGGGGGAAACGTGACTGGAACATCGCTATCGCTAATGCTATTTGTCTGAAGTATGCTTTTACAGGTGTCTGCTGTATGCTCATTCATTTTCCATCACATCTTTCAAGCACTGAAAAAGACCAATTCTCAGCACTGAAAGGCTGCAATGAAAAGTCTTTAGGACTTTTTCCCCCCTTTTTGGGTTCCTTTGGCTTCAAGGGTGGCTTCAACATCTTGCTGTTTAGTAATGCAAACTTCTAAGACTGATACAAATATTGAGTTAAAGATAGGGTAGGAAGCTACTTTTTGAAAATACACAATTCAAAAGTCCAAACCCCTTCTTTCACAGTGTGTCCCATTTTAGGGTCTGTGCACTATGAAGTGCAGATTCGTAGGATGCATACGTCACAGCGGTGCGCCAAGTAGGCTGCTGTCCTGATTCAAAAGCCTTCAAAGGAGCCTCCGAATCCACCCTCCAAACCCCCCCTTCGTTTAGCTTGAAACGAAGGCTACTGGCGATGTATCCTTCACAGCCTTTTTTCTCCCATAATTCATTGCGAACAAGATGACAGGCAGCTGCAAAGTGCAGAGAAGTACATTTTCAACTAGATATTTCTTTTACCGTAGAGATGTTACAGAATATAAAGAGAAATTTTAAGTTTGTTAAACCGGGGCATTAAAATCATGTAATACTTAATATTTATGGATTTTTAAGGGGTTAATGACGTGTTTACCGACTATTTTTTTGTGTGGTTTTTTTTGTTTTTTCTAACAAAGCCAGCCATTATAGAAGATTTTAAAATGAGACTTTCAGCGGACATTTCCAGCTCCATTCGCAGTTATCTGAAGGAATTAGCGGCAACGCTTTGGGGACTGGAGCATTATGGGAGATTCTCACACACTAGGTGGGATGTCTCATTTCATGAACAAATAAACGGCTTTGAAATGCACAGCCTACGGAGGACACTCTGTAGCCTTCGTAGGCTGCGCACTTCGTAGTGTGTAGACCTTGAAATGAGAGACAGACCCGCTGCCTCCCCCCCGAAGCCACGCCTCCTGAGCACAGGAACATGGGGAAGGGGGAGGGACAAATGGCAGTTGAGTTTGATTGACATATCAGCATCCAATCTAACAATGGGTCGGTTAAAATGATTGGATGGTGGTTTTTCAGTCCTGTCCGTTCCAAAGGTGACATTCAATTAATTAATTGGCTGCAATCAGGGTGAGAAGGGGATTTTCAGCAATATATTAAAAATTGCTCCTGGAAAACATCTCCTAGCCTACTTTTACTGGTCTGTTGTTACAGTCTTTCAAGCTGGTAGGTTGCAGCGCTGTAACAAACCTTTGGTTATGTAGCAGGTTACAGGATGAACCATTTCAACTCATTGTTTCTTTACTCTATTACCCTGTGTTCACACCGCAAGCGTCAATTCACATACGCGCCTACATTTCAACACCCAGATATCGGATGTTTATTCGCTTGATTTGGGCGTTTTATTTGTGAGAATGGAGCGTATTATTTGGGAAAGTAAAACGCTTCATTCACACGTCAAGTGAACTTTCTGGAGTGGGAAGGTTTGTTTGTCTCACATCAGTCACTTCAGTCAACAACAAACATAGCAGCCTGGTTGTTTTGAGTACTTTGAGAGAGTTGCAGCGTTGTACCTGCTTTGGAAGTCGGAAAACCGAAGACGCCAGCGTGTTTGGGTCCACCAGATGCTCCAGAGGCGATGAGAGCTCGGTGAATTTCTTCATCTAATCCAGGAGTTACGTCTGGATGACGGTCGCTTCCAGCGATCCCAGTTTGATGATGTGATGGGGAGGATAGGTGCCCACATATCCCTCCAGGATACAAACTACAGGCGCTCTATTTCAGCAACAGAGTACCTGTAGGACATCCTTACCCTGCCACTATTCACTTTTCCTCCATTTTGAATGACGGGGTTTGTATTTTTCACGCATTTAATACGCTCGAGTTAAATTTTTTTCTCGCTGATAAAACGCCCCATTCTAGCGAATAGGACGCTCCATTCACGCGAGTTGGACGCTGCATCTATTCGCGTCTGTACAGTAACTTAACATGTAATTTCAAGTCGTAAATAATCTTATTCGCGGCGCTCCCGAACACAGGGTTAGGTTCCTTTATTAGGTCCACCTGTTCCATTACATACTAACACAAATGTCTGTATCCTGGTCAACAACCTTTAGGAGAGCGGTAGCCTTGTGGTTACAGAGGTGGGTTTGGGTCTGGAGAGTCTGGTCCCCAAAACTGGGCACAGAGGTGAACTACTGTGAGCCCCTGAGCAAGGCCCCAACTCCCCATTTGGTCATATAGTGTAACTAGTGATGGGTTAGAAGCTATTTTAGTGGGTTTCATAAGATATATACAGACAAATAAAGACGTTGTATAGTGCGGTTTCTCAGCCTCAGGACGCTGCTGGGCAACAATAACTCCAGAAATGCTCGTAATAGACGTCACTGTACCATGAAATGAGTCTAGAATTTCAAGTTTTAAGGTCGGAAAATTACATAATGTGTCTTTAAACTTCTACTGATCGTTGAACTCCCACCTTTAATCAACAAGTCTGACTAAATAGTACCTATTATTACTTCTTATTTATTTCTTTTATTCTGATTACTGACATTGCAGTCATCCATGTGGCTTATCGTGGACGTTGGCTGAATATGATTAAATTATATCTCTGACAAAGTATGCAGGACTTTCCTCATTATATGTTCTAGATTTATGCGATCCAGTCCCATTAAATGCAATGTTTACAGATCACTCGTCACAGATTAGTTTGTTTAGCGGAATCTGAATTTTTCCGATGATCAACCATCTTGCTGGAATCATCCTGTCATTGCTCTCTAACAACAGGACGTGTGTGTGTGTTTGTGTGCCTGCAGCCTCTTTGCAGTGCAAGTATCTCCCACCTGTTTGAGACAGTCAACACGTGCAACCTCTCCAGCATGAATCCCACCACTCTCCAACATTCAGTGTCTCATCTCTCTGAAGACACTGATCTGAGACCTGCTGTAACCTGAGGGAAAAAGTCAGTCTTTTCATGGTGCAACTCCAAGCAAAAGCCCGCCACACTCCCCTTGGATTCATATCACATTTTGTACATCTCCATCTGTTTTCCCAACTGACTCCTACTCTCTCTCACACCTGTCCTCTCCCTCTCTTCTCACATGAAGCGTCACAGTGTTTAGACTAATTGACAGCACCTCTTGGGCATGACACAAATAGAGCCTCAATTTACAAGTCAAATCTTTACATGGAGAGGTGCGTAAATGGAGGGGAGCCAGGAGGACCTGGGAATGCAAAGGAAGTGGAGGGTTTGTGTATATAACTGGATACAATATGGTGAGCAGGGGCTATAAAAGTGGGTCTCAGAGGGAGCTTGGGAAATGTTAGATAAGCTTTATGCTGTGGGGGAAACATGCCCCTGTCTATCTTGCTCATGCAGCATTTAATTAATGTCAAAATGTATGTAGATTGAATCCAGGTACATGCACGTATAACAGAGCAGCATATGTGAAGGAGGAAGATTCATTCTCATCAGGGACAGGGTCTCCTCAGCAGCGCTGTCAAGCCCTGTATTATCTTTTTTTTATCTTAGCCCAGTATGAACAAGAAAAAGACTAATGACAACATTAAGTTGGGCCTTGCAGTGTCTATAGATCTCCCGACGTCACGTGACTCTCTTGCTTTACGCCGCCATATTGGCAGGAAAATCGTGAATTCACGCCATTGAAGTTTACATCTCATTTTAAATCATAAGACGCTTTTCGATATACAAGGAAACTAAATAGATTAAATATTTCTGACCCTAATCATTTCCCTGGTGTACTTTTTAAAACTTTTGAGGCGATTAGAGTTAACTTTTTACCGGACCTGCGGTACCTTAACCTATACAACTACTTCGGAGAATCCCTTAAAGGGACATAAATGGACACAATCTGGTTTCGTCAATGGGATTCAGATCTGGAGTCTTCCTGCAAAGGATTGCTCTGTTGTCACTTTGCTTGTTGCTGTGTAAGCAACGGGAAGCCCCGCAAAATCCAGCCCATAATACCTTGGTCTGACATGCGTTTAATGAAAGTAGGTCGTCTATTGGGAATTGCAATAAAAACATTTAAAATAAATAAGATTTAAAGTTTGAAATGTTGGATTCTGTACGTGATATGAAGTAGTCGCTACATAAACGGAATCTGTTGCCTACGGGGTCTCACCGCTCCGTTTTCTTCGTAAAGCTGCGTGTTTGATGGCAGTTATCCATCGCTCTCTACGTTCTGGATCTTTGGGAATTCTGTAAAAAGCTCTTCCCTGTCCTCGGCTATTCTGGCACAACAGCAATCCACCATATTTACCGTTTAGTTTACGGGTTTAGCTGCAACGGCAAGATGCCTGGCCGTAGTTGGAACGGCGCGCCTTCCTGCCAAAATGGCGGTGCTTTGATTTTCACTGATGCATAACAAACTCCAACTAGGGATCGGCGTATCGATACTCAATATCGTATCGATACTTTTTAAATATCGAGATACCACTCGGCTGATACAAAACATGCCATTTGTTTTTAATTCTAGGCAATATCGGTATCAGTATTGATGGAAAAGTACCATAAACAAATGGTATCGTATCAACAGGAAATATTTAAACTACGCAAGAGTCCAATCATTAATTAATAACTATATAGAACTGCTTATAGTCAATCAAATGACACTTGCAGGTAGGGGTATGTGACACTGCAAGATTTTGTATCGATTTTGTGTCAATCCGATACCATCGTTGATACCAATACTGTAACAATTCTGTGAAATAGGGCTGTCAAAATTAATGTGTTAACCACCTGGACAACGTCAGGTAGTTACAACAACTGTTCGTTAGGGGAGAAATTCTCTAGGAGGTACGCTGACCAAGAAGAAAGAAGAAAATCTAGCTCACTGATTGGTCAGGGCCAAAAACCGCTTGTTCGCTGCAGGTAAACAATGGAGCATCAGTCTTGGGGTTTCTGTGGTTTTCACAAGACTCTATGAGCAGCAAGCGAGCCAGCGAGCTATGCGATATGTTGTGGTGCGTCCTGTTCTACGTTATTTCCTCTCTTTGGTTTGCTGGATGCATTCACACTGTCAGCACACCAAAGCAGATTTCACTTGCAAGCGGACCAAGACCCTTAGTTTTCAAACAGACCAGAGTTCGCTTCTCTGGTGCACACCAGCGTTTGAATGCACATTTACACTACTCTGAATGGGCCGGAATATCCATGGAAGTGGACCAGGGTTTGCTTAAAGCAGACCAAATGGTACCAGTGTGAATGCACCCTTAAGGCCCATTTATGGTCCCTTACTTTACGTATGTAAATAGGGACGTTCATTTCAAACGTTCTCATACATGGCCGTCCTCATACTTCCATGCGTCCACTAGTGGGCAGTGCTGAGTTCAGAGTTCACTCCCGCGATCCAACTTCAGTTTCAGACACCGGTTGGTGGCGGTAATGCACCGCTATGAAGTTGTCTCCAACTGCCCATCACACCCGAAACACTTGCATAGCCTTACTTCAAAAGCTTGCACGATTTCTATAGTTGTCGTCCTCATCTTCATTCTTCCTCTGCATTTTTTCCTTCCCTTCTGCTCAGCACTGATTTCCGTGTGACAGTTGAGGGCCTGTCACTATGCCTCCGACTGATCTTGCGTCCTAGCTACTTGGCCACAGGGATATCCCTTTGGCTGAATGGTCAGCGCGCATGACTCTCACCCAGGAAGCTGGGTTTCAAACCCTTGCCTGGGCTCTCCTTCGTCCTTCCATATCTGCATCCAATAAATGACGCGTGTAACAGACGCAGAAGACAAATGAAGACATAAATGTGCCTTTAGTTTACATACAAAACAGCAAACGCTAACAGAGAAGTACCCTAACCAACAGGTATAAAGTGATTTACAAACCTTTAACAAAGTCATAACTGCAACCTCTGAACAGCTTTGATGCAACTCCTTTTGATCTCACTGATAGATTCACAAGCCACTTTTCTCCAAGTATTTTGTAAAATCCTTGGCTCGCCCTCTCTTTTTTATGACTTCACGAGCAACCATGAAGTAACCTTGATCAGTTTCAGGTTTTAAATCTCTGGAGCAGCTAAAAAGGCTTTTTATGTGTGTTTTTTATATCTGTTTTAGGACAAAAAGTTAGGCCGTGTATAAAAACAGTAGAAAAAAGTGCATCCAGTTACACCCTACGAATGCGGTCTTTGTGGAATAGAAATTGGAAAAATATGTCTTTTAACATGCGATGGTAAAAAAAAAAAACTAACATGATGAACTGCAGTAGCCTTTTTCATCTTGACTTAAAGTCTGTAACTTCAAAAAGGAACTCAGCCAGAACTGAATCACGAAGCTAACAATGATTCACTGCTCTATTGGGCCAAATGTTTGAGGGTAAATATGTGTAAAATATATAAGATCCCAAGCATTAGTACATGTTTGGTGTGTATGTGTCATAGAGAGAGAATGGTTGAGAAATTCAGACTGCAGGGCAAAGAGGAGGAGGATGATGGATGAACAGGTAGCTGCCTCCAAACCTCTGCAGCTGGAATGAAGCCATACAAACACACCGCACTTAGCTATCAATCTGGCTGTCAGCAGATTACACTGCCTGACACTCAAACACCACACACTAAACACAAAGAACGTGAAAGAGAGGCAGAGAGCAAAGTGAGAGAATGGGGGGAGAGAGAGGTGAGGAACAAAAGACAGACATGTCAAAGGGAGGGAACAAACATGTTGCCATATTGCAGAAATCACTCGGCTTCTCAGAGGCTTTGCGTGTTGATGAGCTCAAATAACCGTTGCTCCATCTTTTCCCTTACTATTTTTGCCCAGTTGCTATGGCAACCGTCGTTCTCATGCTTGCGTGCGTGCGTGCGTGCACGTGTGCGTTTCAGGAATGTAAAGTCAGCCACGTAGCTTGCAGAAAACTCCGTCGTCCATACCTCGCAGCTGCAAGCGTCACACAGCTCTGAGCTCCACGGTGACTGGACGATGACACCAAAACACACACACACACACACTCACAATCCCCTCCTTACATTCCCAACCCCATCAGCCTTAGATAATCATTCACAGTATGAGATTATTCATGGCCTCAGTTATGTGGAACAAATTAAGAACACAGTGAATGACTAGGTGCTCATTAAAGCTGATTCCATATAGAGCTCCGTGATAGAGCGCTCGAATTAAACTGCTGTGGTGTTGGAGCCACATCCAGCTGACCTCACCATCTCTGAAGACAGTTCAGCTCCATCACACAACCAGGATCCACCCATTTGTACCTCGCACTCTAACGAGTGTGTGTACATGTGAAAATGAATGAGGAGGCTTGTATGTCATGCAGATACACAGGAATGGCAGTTTAGGTATGGAGGGTAATATTGTGTATCATCTTTTTTTCTCATTGTTTATTAATTATAATTATTAAAAAACTCACCTTTTCAAACGTTTGTTAACACAAATATCTAATCAGCCAATCATAAGGCAGCAACTCAACACATCTAGTAATGTAGACATGGTGAAGACGAGTTGATGAAGTTCAACCTGAGCATCAGGATGAGGAAGAGAGGAAATTTAAGTGACTTTGAACGTGGCATGGTTGTTGGTCTGAGTGTTTACTGGGATTTCACACAAAGCCATCTCTAGGGTTTACAGAGAATGGTCTGAAGAAGAGAAAATATCCAGAGAGCATCGGTACCCTAGGTTCCAATCACCTACAGGATTCAATTAAAAATACTTACCTCTACCAGTACCTGCTGTCTGTCCCACTCACCCACCTGAAGACCAATGGGGACAGAGCTCTTGCTTCCACTGCCCCCAGACTCTGGAACGCTCTCCCCACCAGTATTAGATATGCTGATAGTGTACACAGCTTAAAGTCTCACTCAAATCTGCCGATGGGGAATTTATGCTCTGCTTGTACGTTTTTATGGATTTCATTGGAAAGCACTTTGTGATTTTATCTTTTAAGCATAAATGTTACTTACAGAGGCTGGTTATTGGTTGTCCAACCTAGAAGCAGATGGGCTACAGCAGCAGAAGATCACACCGGGTGCCTCTCCTGTCAGCTAAGAACAGGAAACTGAGGCTACAATTCACACAGACTCACCAGAACTGGACA
>JBBBVU010000005.1:18551381-18564509 GCA_037177055.1 Atherinosoma microstoma
CCCCCCCCCGCCACCCTGAATTGGACTAAGCGGTACAGAAAATGGATGGATGGTTAATTAATGTTCAAGACATTGAAGAAAGGATTTCTGAATCCTATAAAAGTCAGTTTGAGGGTCTGTTTAAGACGTAGGCCTAGACTAATTCCTAAGGAGGGGCTTATTTGCCTATCGCCACTCTTTGTATGACACCAATGATGTTTCATAGCACCTGATGAGAGGAAAATGCTCAGCGGATCCGATGTTTCACTGAGGCGACTCACGGCCGGTTCATCCAGAAACCGATGGAAGCGAAGTCAAGTGGGTGACTTTTTCCGACGCTCCCAGATCCTGGAAGTTTGTCCTTGACTCTTGCGGCTTGTCCAATCTCAGGATGGGATCTGCAGGCTCCTTTATCTCCTGCTCCCTCTTGGTGGCCTTCCTCCAGAGGCTGCAGGGACTGGTGTCAAAAAGCGGAAGATTGGGAAAAAGGAAAATCTGCCGAATTAATCACCGGAGTGATTTAACCATCAAAAAATGTCTGAGCTTTGAAAGCCGGAAAAATGGAAAAGAAGAACTCTTGTGAGTTAGTTGCCAAATTAAGTAGTTAACTCTTGATGAACTTGTGCCGTTGTTAAACGTGAGGAGGTTAAAACTTAGTTACAAACATGGACTAAAAAAAAACATGTAAAGAGATGGATCTTCCATCCATTTGGGTTCGGAGTCTGACCATCCTCCTGGTCAGTTCTCCTCTTTTCTGCATCTTTGTTCTGTTTTACCAAGTTCTGTCCATCTCGTTGTAGCCTTCTGACCTCTCTCTACTCTTCTGTTCTTACATTGTACTGCTCTGTACTCACTCTTCAATGTGTTACTCTCTGAATCTGGATGCGTCTCTGAGCATCATGTTTGGACTTTACGGGCCGAGCCCGCAAGGAGGTGTAGTTTACTCTGTTCAACCAATCAGAGCAGGCTCTTCTCAGAGCTTGGCAAAGCTCAGATGCCTAATTTGCTTATCAGGACTCTGGTTTAGTGTTACAAGCGTTTCTCCAATCTCTATCACATTTAAACATCTGGGAACATCTGTAAGTTCTATGTTAAACGCATTAGGACTGGTCCACATGTAAATCATTCATCAGTCTTTTAAACAGGATTAAATAACACAACTAAATGATGGTAAAGCAAAACTTAAAAAGGTAAAAGATAAATGAATAATACTTGAAATAAATGAATCAAATAAATTGATTAAACAGTCAAATCTTCATGACTTGAACTTTCTTCTTTCTAAATACAAATAGAAACAATAAACATGAAGGTTATTTAGTCAAATAAAGCAAACACATGGATATAAATGTGGATTAATAGAAAGACAAGGCATTTGTCTTTCCTTATATCCCAGATTAAACATCCTCTCCAAGTCTCATCTGGAGAAGGACTGTAAACTTAGGAAAATAATGATCTTATTCTTTAATCTCACCTCTATTGATGTAAAACTTCCTGAGTCATATCAAAGAGGGTCTGGTCCTATAAATGATCATTTCTTCATCCTGATAAAAGTTCCAAACCCTTAACAAAGTTTTTAAACACAGAAATGTTGGTTAAGTCTTTGCTCGAAACTCAGAAAGTTCTGGTATACGTCACCGTCGTTTCCTGTGGAGAAAGAAAGTCGGTTGGTTGAGTTCAGAGGCGGGAGAAGGAGATAAGACTGGAAGTTTCCTTCGATGGTTCCTCCATCGTAAATACCAAGGGTGGTTGATCCTGCAGGAGTAAAGGTTAGCTTGAGTTTGACAAACCATTAATAATTCCAATGAAAGATGCACGTTTTCAGAGTTACTCCCAAATAGTTTGAGTCTCCAGATTTAAGATCCTTTAGCAGATGGACAAAGGATGCTCTTCCAGGTCCAGTAGTCCATGGTGTCTCTTCCATATCTGCTCCCTGCCACAGAATAAGCTCCATGTCATAAAAGAAAATCAAATAAGTGATAAGAAGAAAATGGTAAAATAGTTCAATCCAACACCTCAAACTTTATTAAAAGCCAAGAAATTATTTAAAAATCAGCAAGTAAAGAGGCCTTCCATAAACCTGTTATTCTCTGCAACAACAAGAATATAGTTTGTTTTGTCCGGTCAATTCGTACAAGAACATCAAGCTTCGTCCACCGTGGAGCAGGGATTACTGGGTTTTCATGTGCAATGAACGATTGACTCTGTGAACTTCGTCCATGACAGGATGGGGTTGTGCACGTATATGTGTTGTATTCATTTTCGTACTTTCTCACCACTTTGATGAGCTGGGATATTCGTTCAACTTCACGTCAGCGTAAAAAAAAAAGGCAGAAGCGACAAGTTTCCACCGAACACTTTTCCACGCTGACTCTGAACACCTGAAATGTTCGACCAATCACGCAACACTTCTCAGGAACCTACGAGAAGAAAGTTCTGCTGCGACCTGAACGGTGGCCCTGAAGTGACACATACGGGCAGTGAGTATGGAAGTAAATATGGATGTTTCGTGTGTTTGTGGATCATTTTGGAAGTACTTGCACAGTCTGAACCAATGAAATGATTCAATATTGCTTTGTCATCCGGCTCCATCGGCACAGAATTGAGACGTTTGTCTCACTTGTGTGACGTCAAAGTCGGATTAAATGCAGAGTTACCGTTTAGACTGAGGTCACTTCTACACATGATATATCCGAGTGGGGAGTACATGTGAAAGTGGCCTGGGTCGGATTTTACTAAATTGGATTTGTTGACTTGAGGAAACCTGAGAGAAAAGGGCTGTAGGGGGTCAAATCATAGCAAATCAACTCTAAAACGAACGGAGAGCAAGGGTAAACCAGGTCTAAAGCTTAATCTCTACACATTTAAGTCACTTTCCTAATCCCGGTTTAAAGTTGTTTTAGTTAGTCTGAGACCATGGAGTCCTGGAATAAGCTGAGTAAACCTGGTGATGATAAAATCCAGCGGATAGAGACAAAAACACCATGTAGCTACTAGCATGAATCTGAAAATAAAATAAAAAAGATGTTTTTCAATCAAGTTGTGCCAAACTATGCAATCATTTAAAAACCATAAAACTGCAACTGAGACCAAAAAACCCTGAAATTAGCTGTAAACATAACACAAATCAAAACCACACTTCTCATATTTATACTATGACAGAAGAAAAGGCACTGGTGGTGGACTATCTCAGGACAAGACTGATGATCTGACTTCCTGTCTGGAATATTAAAGAAGCAGCAACTTCCTCATGATGACCATTTGCTCAGGTTAAAATACCCCAAAATAAGATATTTAATTTCTAAAATAATCCCTTCTGCCCATTTTTATGTTATGATGATTATCATAATCATTATTTTAAAATTTAATTTGGGGAATTCAGTTATTTGTATGTCTAACAATGACATTTTTTTCTCAGAGGGAAGGAATATAAACAGGGAACCGGACGCAGCCCAAAGTGAACGTGTTCCCTCCAGTCTTGCAACATCGCCATCACCTCATGGCAGAAACCCAAAAAAGATGAGCATCCACGAGAAGTCCGCCGAACATTTTCACGAGCGAAACTTGAAATATCTGCAAAAAGGAACATGAAATAAGAATAAATTCTGCAAGTTGAATTAAATATGAAGTCGGAGCCGAGAGCTACGATGCAGAAAAGAAACACTAATGAGACAACTGTTTTACAATCTTTTGTACAATCTCTTCATGATCCATCACGACGGATCATGAAAAATAAATACCTTTTTTATTTAAATATTCACGAGTGTGTTTCAATGACTACAAACTACATTTAAAACGAGCCTTGCTTAACTCTTCGGTGACACAGTTTTTATTTTGTACATAACAAATACAATCATATCATCTCTGAGGGCAGCTCCTTGGTCATTGCCCAAGCAGAGACGTTCGCTCAAAGCAGTCATGAAAAGTTGATTAATCAAAATAAATGAGTGGATTCCCCCTCTCTGCAGCAGTGTTTTGGCAGGCCTTTGTGCTGCATGTTGGTCTTCATTTAAATAATCCAGATAGTCCACGCTCCCCAGCAAGCATTTCTAAACACAAGTTAAACCTTCTCCTTTGAAGGATTAGTTTAAGAATCGATTTAGTTTTAGCTTAGCTCCAATCATCACTCCTGTGACTGGTTTAGTTTATTCCAGAATAAGCTAAAACCTCAAGTTATTTAAGTCTTTGATAGTGACTTTGAGTTAAGTCCGGTAAAACAGGCATTTTAGTTTGGGGATGGCCTTACGCCAGTGGTTCTCAAACTTTTTTCTGTCTTTATGTGCAATGAGCAATTGAATCAAACTAATAATTACTACTACTATCTCAAACGGATATAGCAGTTCAAGTGAGCAAACACTATAATTAGATTGCTTCCTGATGAGCAAGTTAAAGCTAAAAGCTAATCAGAAAAATACAAGCCATGACCAAAATCGACAAAAATGTTCAACTTCTCAAATTTATTTGATGTTTAAACCTCGGATTGTACAGAATTAGCTGCTTACACGCGCAAACATGGAATAATAAAGTGCAACAACTGAGAAGTAATAAAGAAAAAAACCTCAGATATAGAAAACTTTATCTGAGTACCCTCTCATTGAATACATAACAAATACCACTAGCAAAAGTATTCACTGACTTCATCAAACTTTAAGCACAAAGCTGCCAAAACAAAACAAAATATTTCTGAAACAGCCATTTTTAACAGTCTGAGTTGGTGTTTTCCTGCTAAAGACGTGACATAAAAAGTGCAAGTGAGAAGTAAATGAAAGCTTGTTCTTAATCTGGCTTTAAATGTTAAATCAAATTTGCCGAGAAATACTCACTGACAACGTGGCAGATTTAACCACAAACTCTAAATAGATTAAACAAAACGATTCAAGTGCACAAAGTTACGTTTTCTGCTGATTGCCTTATCAGTAAACCCTGAACATAAAGTCACACTCACTTCAACCTGACATAGACCCGGGTCTGAAGGACTGAACAGGAGAACTTGAGGTGTTGCCCAGGAAAATGGGTCTGTGACCGTCTTTTGGGTCGGGAACCACCAGTTTAGAATCACTAATCTAAATCAACTTAAAATTGATCTATTTTGGATATTTACACACGTCTTTCTCAGACTGATCCAGTAGAAAGTGTCTGGTGTTGTCTGAAAGCTGAGCTGCTACTCAACATTTTGTAGAAAGTGTAAACAATCTGAGTCAAAGATAATACGGGGTAAATATCCACATTATGGCTGATGCTTGAACCTCTATGAACCTACTTTAGGTTTGAGCTGCTACAGATGGTGAGAAATTAGCTCCTCTGGCAACCTGCTTTTGAGTAGCTTTGAGCTTTAGCTTCCCAACTGGAAAACCATCTGATTCTGCCTAATTTATTTATTTCGTTATTTTTCTTTATTTTTTTTTATTGGGGGTAGGAGGGGGGGTGGGGGGGAGGGGGGGGGGGGCTGCTTGGTTGTGGCCAAACAAATCTTCAGCTGAAGATTATTACTTTATATATTATTATTTGGGGAAAAGGGTTGGCAAACGCTTGCTCTCGACATACTAATGATAAATAAATGTTGGTTACCTGCTAAACATTAATGCATATTTATCTGGAAGTAGATTTATGGAACCACTTCCCATTAAAACAGGTTATCGGGGATCGCCCAGAACATTGTACTGATTTGCAGACCTTCCTCTGCCAAGTGGGCCCAAACCATGGTAATAAAACAGTCACCAGGTTGCCTCCTCGCCATAGGGCTTTTGGGTTTTTCACTTTAATTTCTCATGCAGTCAATACCTTTCTTATTAAAGCTGCTTGAAGCTTTTAAAGTGTAAAATAACAAGTGAAGAATGAACATATTCATGTGATAAAGAGTTGTTAAGTTCCCTGGGAGCTGTTGGAAGGTCAAAGCAGGATTAAAAGGTGAGTCAATATTGGACTCATTAATCAGACGGGCAGAATAATTATCCAATTACAATGTTAATGTTGCTCCATATAGGCTGGATGTATAAATAGGAAATTGTTTCCTAACCTAAAATAAAGTGAATAAAACTATTACATATTGTTTATTTAATTCAAACACACACAAAAAAAGATAATAGATCTTTTTTTAAAAAGGAAAACATTAAATACACAGTGTGAAAGCACTGCAGAGTCACGGCACTGCACCTCGTATGCTCTCCTTCGTAGTGTCCATGGCAACAGGAGCCTTTGAGACTTGCAGCGGGGTAGAGGAGGGTCAGGCGCTGCAGAGAGTTTCTTCATCACGTCCTCGCTGACGGTGCTGATTCCTCATTCTCTGTGTAATCCAGTTGACTGACAGTATTGATGAGAAGGGGGAGAGCTGTAGTAAAGTGCGGCACCACGTTTCAGCGAGTCCACCCACCCACCCTGCTTACCTCCCAGCGCTGATCCACCCATTCATCAAACAAGATATTTCAGATGATGACCTCTTTCTCTCTCTGCGTGTGAGATGTTATATTTGAAGTTGGCAGTGTTGTTTTTGCCGCTGCATCTGGATTGGTTGAAGTTTCCCCACTGATCTTTTCAGTGACCTGGACTTTCAATGCAAACATGGAATGTTATATCAGACGTACAGCTTCTGCACGCTGGATCTATACAAACACACTTCCAATGATAAATGAATGGTTTAGAGTCTCTGAATGCTTCAATATTCCCCCTGCAAAACCAGTGGGGGAGCAAGACTTTTATACATGTGGAAATATTTGCAATAAGTTAAAAAAATGTCCATAAAAAGTTGTGGTAGTAAGGGGCTCAATGGTTTCTTGCCCTTAGAAGTTCTGGTTTACTCTCTGGGGTCTATCTCGGCCTATAGTCTACTGGTTCCTTCTTCTTTACAAAAAAGTTGGATATATCTCCCTTTCTCTTCATTCTGTATCTTCCTCTATAAATTAAGACTGCTTACAGCCCACCCAGCGTGTCCATGTGGGGTTAAATTTGGCCTGTAGGTAAGGGTCCCAAGTGGGTTTGTCTGCAGTTTCCACAGTGGCTTCTCCCCTGTCTGCCCATATGGGTTTCCAGCTGGGTTTGATTGGTTTTTAGCTGGGGCCCAACTTAACCCTTAGAGCCTTGAAGGCCCCAAATTTGGGGCCTTCAAGGCTCTCATGTGTAAAATATACTGTATTTTAAACATTTTGTCAAATCTCTTAAGTGTTCCCTTTTGGTATGACATCAAAAGTATTCAAATAAGATAGTCATTTTCCTAAAAGAATGCATTGTCGAGAAAAAATAGGCTTAGGGTTCAAAAGGTGCATTTTTTATTTTATTGTTTTAGAAACATGGGCCCTGTTTATGCCCACTTAGCCCACCTACATCCTTTATGGGGCTCATACAGCCAACCTACACGGGTTTCACATACTGAAACCACATGGGACCTGCAAAATTTGCCCAGTTAAAGCCCATCCCCACTCATACCCACATAGCCCATAATTTAACCCTTGTGTGCCCCACATGGACATGCTGGCTTGGGAGACTATATTTCTCTACATTTTCATGCCTTTCGTACTTTAAAATCAACTAGCAGCCTTGCTAGCCTCCTGTATTAATTAAACTAGATCATGTAGCTCTAATTTAGTCAGTTCTAACTCGCGTGGACATTGAGATAATCTTTGAGCATCTTTATGGTTTATTTTCACCTCCAGGGTGGAAATATTGATTAACTGAGTTAATGTTACGGCTATTTGTCTTAACTAGGCTATTTGTTATGAATTGGCTTGTTTGAATTTAGATTAGCACTGCTATGTAGCTTCACCAGGTTAATAACCTTACATTACTTTAGTAGTTGTACTTGCAGAGGGGCGAATCTCTTCTAGAAACATGCAGCCAAATGTCAGTATTCTTATAGGATGACTAATTAGGAAACTACTTTAAAGGTGTCTGGAAAGATATTCTGTCCTCCAGTCACCTGTTATTAATCAGAATTGGTACCTAGAGAGTCCAATAAGATTTCAGAGGTGGTCATTGTCACCCTGACAACCCCTATAGCTCCTTGTCTATATCCCCCGGTCTTTATTTAAAGGTCAAAACCATAAAGAGGCCCTCATATTCTTATTTTTCCTGCTTTGGCTTACATTCCCCCAGGATGGAAAGTCACCTGGTGTGAGAGGCAGAACAGCTGGTGTGACAAGGAACTAACATACCGAGGTAAAAAGTGCAGAGGCCCAAAACGTGTTGTACAGCAGGACCTGTCGTCACCTGTCATTTAACTGCAAGCAGCAGGTCTCACCACCGACTCAACAGTTTACTGGCATTCACAGAAACAGCAGAAACCAGCGCTACACAGCCATTATCTGATCCACAATGGCATTCATTCGTTTCTGTGAGTCGCGGCTGCACTTAGCCAGGCAAAGCAAAAGTGGAAAATACTGCATATTATACAGCAATAGCAGAATTTCCCTGAACCTCTGCCACGGGGTTGAAAAAAATATATATCTAGCTCTAATAAAGAGCTAACAGCTGGTGGAAAATGGCCCCATCTGTCCTGTAGAGATGCTTCATGAGCTCGTATAAATTTTCATTGTCCACAGAGGATGAAGGCTTCTGAACGTGGCGGTACTCTGACTCTTTGCCTGTGGCGTCAGCAGGGAAAAAATGTTTGATTCAGACTAAAAAGATCCACTACAGGGTGGATTACAAAGAAATTGGTGCATTCATGTCCCAACAATGGTGATTTGAATAAATTCCGATCAGACCGGACAAATCTCAATGTAAACATGAAAATCTGATCTCACCTTTTTTTATTAGTTTACATTAGTTCATCT
Organism: Atherinosoma microstoma; assembly: GCA_037177055.1. Classification (NCBI taxonomy): domain Eukaryota; kingdom Metazoa; phylum Chordata; class Actinopteri; order Atheriniformes; family Atherinidae; genus Atherinosoma; species Atherinosoma microstoma. The sequence continues at coordinate 18,560,123 of JBBBVU010000005.1, forward strand.
TCTGCCTCTCATAAGCATCCATGACTTTGTTTGCATAATGAAGCTATTTGTAAATGTGTCTTGCTTTTCGTGTCTCATGTGTGCAACTCCATGAACCTGAGGCAAACTTCAATCAAACATTGTGGTTGAAATAGTTATCTATTTTTTTTTTTTTTTTCAATTTCAAGCTGTTTCAGTAATCGTACGGTGGACAAATCAACTTTGTACGACCTGACTTTTTATAAATACTATCATACCGAATTGTAATGCTCTGAGTTTAATTGGGCTGATTGGTTGAATTAGATTATAATCAAGTAGAATGGATCAAATATTTGATGCAGGTTGATAATTTCCTTGCAGTTCATTATGAAATGGACTAATGTGGATTATACAATAAATTTGATTTAATTGGATTACATTAAATTGTATCAATCATAATGAATTCACAATTCATTATGATTGAAATGAACTGAATTTGGTTATAATGAATTGAACTGAACAGGGACATATTCAACTGGACTAAACTGGACTGAATTAGAATATAATGACTTCATATATATTGACCGATATATAGTCTTGATTCTAAGTGGGCTGATTCGGGTTATAATGAACTGGACTGACATGGACTAAACTATATCATAATGACTTGGATTTAAGTGGATTGAATCGGGTTATAATTAACTTGACTATAGTGGAACTGGTTGTACAGAGTTGCAATAAACGGAACAGGATTATAATAAATTGGACTGATTTGGAGAGAATTAGTTTATAATTACTTATAATGAAGCAAATGACGATAGTGGAAAGAACAGTTGTAATGAACTGGGTTCAAGTGTGATTATATTATAACTAGGGATGCACCGATATGAAAATTTTGTCCGATACCGATATTTATCTTTTTTTGCAACGGCCGATAACTTATATTTACCGATATCGTTTACAAAATTAAAGTTAACGTTAACAGCGTTAGCTTCCCCACATTACTTTGACGTTGCAAGTACTGCATACTGCTTATCGAGTATCTTCTTTCGATACCATGAAAAACTACCACTGACGTTGCTTCTTCCCTTCAGTTAAACAGCTCACAATGGTGCCTTGCTATCACTGTCACATGTCTAAAACAATACTGCATGGCCACCCCCCCTTTCTCCCGACACACGAATGGTCGGAAATAAATATCTGTTTTTTATATCGGCCAAGTTTTACTTATCAGACCAAATTCTGCCGATACCGATATTGAAGCCGCTATATCATACATCCCTAATTATAACGACTAATATTTAAGTGGCCTGACTGTGGTTATACTGAATAGAAATGAACTGGACTGAATTGGGATGAACAAAACTCTAATAACTTGGTTTAAAGTGGATTTGATTGTTTTAACTTCAGTTGCTTTAATTGGACTTTCTTACTTTCTGAATAAAGTACCTCAAGAAGACATTTTTGAATTGGTGCCACGTAAATAAACCATCACAAAAAAGTCAGGAGTGTTACATTTTATTTGGTCTTCTCTCTCTCTTTTTTTAAGCTTTTTCCTTTGCTTTTTTTCCACAGGTTAAAACCCATTATAATAGTCAAGAGAAATAAAAACATTTTCACATACTGTATACAGAAATAATACTCTTGACGCACAGTAAAAACAGTTGATTAGGCCCAGCCCAGTGCGAGATTTCACATAAATGCAACAGTAATGAATTTTCAAAGCCTGGAGGTCTGCGAAACCTTTAACTCGCATGAGCAGAGACAGTTCTGAGAGATGTAAAAATGGATTCATGGCCGCCAGGACAATGCCATGATTGTGTTATTGCATCGCCCAGGCTGTAAGAAAACGCACAAAAAGAAAAAAACAAATAAAACATGGAAATGAATCTTAAACAATTACAAAACAAACACAAAAAAAAAAAGCATGTAGATACATGGACGGAAAAGAGGTCACGCTTGTCTGTTTCATTACGGTAGTGACAACGACCTCATCTCCGTCAAGCAGTTTTTTGCTTTTTTTTTTTTTTTAGTATGGGTGCTCCAAAGGGACACAATTTAAGTTGGGGATTTTTATGCAATGTACACAAAGAGCCGCATTTCAAGCTTTAACAGGCAATTCACTTAAAAAAAAAAAAAAGACTTCTGCTTTATACGATTACTGGGGAGCCTGCATAGAAATCATTTACATCCACATGTAGGTGTAGCGGAGAAAAGGGATGTAAAGTTACTTTGCCTTATATGAAGCACCCATACGTGCATCTTCAAATATTCCAGTGAAAACTTCTAAAAACGTGTTCACATAAACCAATCAACCCATCATCTTAATGTAGACTGTGTCAATAGCCATCCAGAAATAGTTTAATCCAGTGTTTAAAAGATGGCCAGTCATAAATATTCTCCCTCCCCCCTTCAATAAAAATAAAATAAAAATGTTGTGAATGGTCTTAAATAGGCTGGCAGGAAGCGATGAGTGCCGCGATGCTGCGAGTGGAATATTTTCCCAGTGATTTGTTCCATCCAAATCGTTTCAAATGGCTTTGCGGGTCATTTGAGTTCAACCACCGTGAGCACCTGAAAGAGACCACCTACAGGGAAATACTCTCAAGCCTCAATCTAATAAGTCTCCCATGAATAATATATCTGCTTTAGTAGCTGTTAATCTGGTTAAATGTCAGCATTCAGCACATTTTAAACTCATTTCTTATAAAAACGAAGCTGCTGGATGAACCCTTAACTCTGTTATATCAGCTAGCTTATACACCCAGATCAGAGGATTAAGAGGAATGGCAAAAAAATATGATATATTCCTTTTTATCGGCTGATTGTAAAACAAACAATATCAAATAATTTTGCACCCTCTATGTCTGAGACACGGGGCCTGGTTTACTCGGCCAATTGATTTGCAGCAATCAACGCTGTAGAAAAGAGAAATTGAATGGCTTCTGTTCGAGGAAGATCACAAAGTAATTGAGTGTCAATAGCTAGACGGAGCAATAATCACAAGCACAGGGCTGTCGTATGCAGTTGAGTGAGTGGGGGGGGGCGTTTTTGGGCGATGGACTTAATAACCTCATAAAATCCATGTGCATTTTCTAAACACAGCGCCGGCTCTCTGCAAGAGCCATCGCTGTGCTCTTGGAGACAAATTGGTCTTCCACGGCTCCTATTCGTTCAGTTTTCATTGTGAAAGAGGGGGGGGGGGGGGAGGACAACAGATGGTGACCTTGGACGCCCACACTGAAAGAATTAGGAATAATATTCAGAGTTTCAGGGGGGCGAACATTTGCCGCCGCACCTGGTGGCATCTCTCTCACGGGCACGGCTTTTGTCCACGTCCCTACAGGGATGTGCAACTTCCAGTACGGTGGGCGAAAGGTCATATTTGATCATTTAGTCTCGACCTATTAAGGCTCAAACAAAGGTCTGGCCAGGTGTTTCAGTTTAATATGAGCCAGAACAAGTAATAATGTGCGTCTGGCTCTGACAGGTAGAGGCGACTGAAACAAGGCTGAAACCAGGTATATCTGGAACATGCACTTTAATCGAGCACAAGCAAGAGCAGGAGGCGAAGGTAAACGGGGTGAGAAATACCCGAAATGCCAGGCCATCTATTTCTGCATTGCAGGAATTACTCTTCAGTGACCTGTCAAGGTAAAATGTAATCAATAAAGAATATCTAGCACATATTGGGCTTGAGTTTTTTTTCCAATCAGGCTTATTGAATGGGTCTGCGATTTTTTTTTTTTAAGGAAACAAAAACAAGCTTTAAATGGAGCTGCTCACGAAATACAGCGAACTCCTGACTTTCTACAAGTCAAACAAGAAATGGGTATATGCTCTGCCTCTCTGAGTCAACAGTTCAGTTTAGGCCTTTAAACTATTAAATGAGATATTTAATTTGCCTTCCCTGCATCAGAATTCATATATTTCTGTTCCAGACCCTGGGAAGTTTACCCAGAGGGCTGTGAATACATTTTCACCCTCCATCAGCATCGCTTGCTGCCGTGTTGTCACTGTCGTGTACATCGCTTTGATTTATGTCATCCCCCCCACCCCCATGTCTGCCCTCACACATTTATAGAAGTGAGTCTGATTAGCTGATGTGTCTGTATAGTTAAAGAAACTGAAAGATGGAATTAAAGTCTATCTGAGCACAAATGAAATAAATGTCAGGAAACTTTAGCAATGAGAGGAGGACTTACAATACAGGGGCCTGAAAACTAAGTTTATTAAGAACAGTAAATAGAAGAGCAGTGGCTAGTTTATGTCTAACCCAAGGGGCAACCTCCGGCTTAGAAACATGAATCCAATGCGGAAGTGCCAAAAAATTGCAGTTCCCTCCTCCTCTTCTAGGTGCTGGCTGCAAAACAGAGCAGATCCCCATAGACTCCCATGTTAAAAAGGCCAACTTCACAGCAGAAATAAA
>JBBBVU010000005.1:18564609-18582213 GCA_037177055.1 Atherinosoma microstoma
CAGCAGAAATAAACATGTTTACAGCCTGGTTCAAAAAAACCATTTTAGGTTTAATAGGTCAAGTTTACCTTCGTGACTACTGTGGGGGGAGTGAAAATAATTCCACCTTATCTGTTTAGATGTTGTTTAATCTTAAAAGTCTTCATAATTAAGGGCGTGTCCTTTTGATTGACAGGCGGCAGATATCCAGCAAAACGAGGCCAAGAGTAGCAGAACCTCGGTTTTTAGCCACTAACGGCACACCTTAGCTTAAGCCTGCCTACCTCCATTAGCTGGTTAGCTCCCATTAGCTCCGGGTTAGCTTTGTTAGCTCATAGCTCAGAGTTTGAATGGTGTCAATCACCCCTCCCCACGCTCACAGCCCCCCCCCCTCTCAGCGCCTCCTCGTCACCCATTTTTGGGTTTTCCGGGAGTCACGAGACTCATATCGTTACCAAGATGGCGATGGTGGGAACCTCCCAATGAGCTTCTTTTCAGCTCTTCAGAAACCTGCAGGGTCACGTGGTTTCACAGTTCGTCCATCTCATACAGTCAATGGTCAAACCTCAGCTTTAGCCAGATAGCTAGCTAAGACTGAAAAGGCTAGCTAAGTGCTAAAGGTACATATCAGAAAGCTGTGCAGCTTGTTAGCTTCTCAAGCGAACAAACTACGCAGTCTTTGGTTTTAACCAGCTAAAGATAGCAAAGGTTGAAAAGGCTGCTTTGTAGCTTGTTAGCTGCTCGAGCTAACACACCAAGCAGCTCTTGCAAGCTGAGGTTGTTGTGTAACTTGTAAGTTACTCGAGCTAACATGCTAAGCAGTCCAAACACTAGCACTAGCTAACACTAGCAAAGGCTGCTACTATTAGCAGTTAGCAGTGTAGCTTGAGCAGCTAACAAGCCACACGGTCTCATTAAAGTTCAGGAAAATATAAAATCGTTTTGTTGTTTTCAAAAAAGTTTTTTAGCTGTTTTTTTATTTATTTTTTTAATTCTACATCTTACTTTCCTGTTTATTATTTCCAGTAGTACTGTATCTAATTACTTTTATGGATAACTTGAGTTCATATTGTGTGTTTTGCATTTCAGTACACCGCAGAATAAAACAAAATAAAAATCTATAGAGGTTTGTTTTTTATCGTATGCGGGTTTGACTACATGCTTTTAAAAAGCATGTAGTCTAAACAAAATGATATGAAACAGAATAATTCTTTCATGTTTATCCTCAACTAGACTCAAAAGGAGCTAGCTGTGACACTAATACTTTAAAAAAAAAAAAGTGGGGTGAAGTGTATATTATTGTAGCTGAATCTCTAGGCTAAGTTCTCGATGAACTTATTCCCACTCTTTTCTTTTCAGACAGCTAAATGTGTCAGAAATCAAAAGCAGCCCGTTGAGAATACCGGCTGTCAATTTGCTCAAATAAAATCCTGATATTAAAGCTGCCAGTCAAGGGACCTAAAGGCAACGTCTGCGCTGTGAATTTAACTGAACTTAATGTAAGATGATCTCCTGCAGAGAAAGAAGTGGCAGAACGCCTTGAACAATTTCTCACAAGGTTCGAAGTGTGATGGCGTTGAGCATAATAATAATAATAATAGAAAAACTATTTCTGTATTAACTGTTGCTCAACTCAACTGTGCTAACTTTGACTTTAAGATTACAGATTTATTAGGTCCTAGCAGATTAACTAACCTAGTGTCACTAGCCTGAATTTAGTCTTTATTTGATTACTGCTACAGCTGAATGAAAGGGTTAATCAGGCTAAATCAGATAATAAGTATGCACGTAAACATATCTTCATTCAGAGTCAAATTAAGCTTTAAGTGTGTGGAAGGAGAGCCCAGTGGACGGCTGTACTGGGCAGCTCTTTTCACTGTAACTCCTCCGCAAAGCCAATTACGAAATAGCTCTCAACATGTTTTATTCCCACTTTTTAACTGTGAAATTATAAAACACAAAAACCCCCCTCACGAGCAGCCTCTCGGTGAGACGAGAGGTCAGGGCCTCTGTTTCCTCCACTGAGCCGTCTGATTAGATTTTATACATGTGACACGCTGACCGTTTGCTTTTTTCTCTGATTAAGAGGAAACGATTTGAGCACACGAACAGTGAATTGAGATTAAAGAAATGGAGTTTGTTCTGTGCCGATGGCGGGTGGCCCGATATCAATCCGGCCGTTATGGGGGGGGATTCAGTACCTTGTCGTCCTGCTCTCAGGACTGGGATTTGCAGTTGACGGAAGAGCCGAGTTGAAGTTTCACACAGACAAATGGCAGCGAAAGCTTTCTTTTAAAAAAAATCTGGCAGCCGAAACCAAAGATTCAGACGAACCTGTCGGAGACGGCCTTGCCGGGGCGAGCGCTGTTCATTCCCAGAGCTGGAAAACTACTAATATGTCAGATTAAGATTCAACAAAGAGCGTGTTTTTCAACCAAACCCGGCCCAGACAAATCAAGGGGGGGGGGGGACTTCACATTTTCTATCATCTCAATTTCCTCTTACACTCCTCTCTTTGCCTCCCTGTTGACTATAACAGCTACCCAAGTGTAACGACTATCAGAAGATAGCTCTTGTATCTGTGTTAACTTGAAGAGACAAGGCAATAACTCTTCACTTGTGAGGGAAGGTGAAGGACTGCTGAGGCTGCTTTAAACCTCCCAGTTCTGATCAACATAAAGAGGATCCACACAGTCATGCCTGGGAAGTGGCAGGAAGTCAAAAATAAAGATTTGAACGAGCCTGGAAATGACAGAGCTTTGTTTGTAGAGGCTTGCAGCACTTTCTTGTATCTGTGCTGCGTTCCTGCAGCAGCTGCGACATGATGCCGCGTGACAGAAGGCAGAGTTGAACTCTTTTTTTTCTTTTTTTACGTTCCCGTTTTACATCACTGACACAATTACATCTTGAAAATGGCAACGAACGCTGTATGCAAATGCTGTGGCCAATTAAAACAGCTATAAAACCTTTTTTGCTTCAGGCGGCAGCGGGACGACACACACACACACACAAACACACACACCGAACAAGCCAGGTAAAAAAAAAACTAAAAACGGTGAAAAGCTCTTTATGATTATTATTTCGATGTTTGGGAGATATACGGACTGGGTGGGGGGGTGGGTGGGGGGGGGAATGAATGAGAGAAAAGTACTTCCCCACATAACCTGAGGGACAGGGATGCAGGAAAAGATGAAGAAAAAAAAGTCCGGTCATCAGCTGTCGCCATCGGCAACAGAGAGTCAAAGAAAGGAGGAGACGTTCATTAATCCGTCTGTGTAACTTAAAACTTAAAATCAAGATTTGGACGTGTCGGCCCAAAGTTTTCGGTCAGGGCAAATTAATTAACCAAATATCTGAACCCCTCGGATGCTCCCCCTTTGCTCTTATCGAGAGGCTAATTATCACTATCTGCTTCCTCTGTCTGTCAGAAGGATTATAAGGTTAATCCCCCCCCCCCCCCTCCTTCCCGAGACAAGGTTGTTACTCTGCGTCAGAACAAAGCGGCGTATTGTCTCCCGATGACACGGCCTCAGCCACAAAGCCAAGCAGAATCTGTACTTTATCGTTAACGGCATGAGTTCCAGCTGTAAGTGGGTCTCTTTCAGTTTCTTATACATCATCCAAATGTGATGTTCACCCCCCCCCCCCCACCCCCCCCCCCCGAGGAGTTATTAAGTACTCGCTGCTGTAGCAACTTCCCTTCCCACCTGCCAAACACCATCCATTTCCCCAAAGCGGTTTCACAAAAAAATCTCTTGGAAAGTGCCCCAAACATGCTACATTTGGCAAGCAGGATGATCAGTGACTGTAATGACACATTCTGAACATTTCTACATGTCTGCGGTAGAGTTTGTCTTCCTGTGTTGCCACGTGTGGGTGTTAAAAGTCCCAAAACAGCCGCAGAGCCAGAAAATAGTGGGATTTTTAACCAAATTCTCTTATGAGTTTGTGTGAGAAAATCAAAAAGAGAGCCGAGTCAGCGGCACGGCGTCTCCAAAACTTGCAGATTTTTAACTCGACTTTAATGAAAATCTGAAGCCGTGCTCCTGGTTTTTAAAGGTGTTACGGCGGAGGACTGTGCATGTCTTTGCCCCGGAGCAGCGACTTTGGAAAGCCGCAGCTAGTTGCCTGGCAACCTCACGGTGACAAACCGGAGCTGAAAGTATGTTAAAATAACTATGATCAAAACCCGGAGTGAGACAAATCCATCAGGTTGGTTTGCTTTCAATGCTTGGGAGGTTTCACTCAGTTGTTTAAAGGCAATTTTGCTCCATTTTTTTCTTTTTTTGGAGCAGCAGACGTTCTTTGAGGAGCACCGAATCACAGTAAAATAGATTTATTCTACTCAAAAAAAAAAATACTAGTTTGAGTCCCAAATGGAACAATACTGAATATTTCATCCCAGTTTGGGCCAGAAAACTACATTGTTTTGTTTTTTTAAACCTAAATCAACCCAAAAAAAAAGCGACTCCAATAAGTCTGGAGGGGGGTGTTTGCTCCATCTGGAGAGGAAAAACATGAATAAATGAAGATGTAATGCAATATTTGTACTATCAATTGGTTGGATGAAGAAACTGTAAAGTTTGTGTGTGTGTGTGTGTGTGTGTGCGTGTGCGTGTGGTGGTGGTGGGGGGGGTTGTTAAAACCACAGGAAAGTTCTTCTGTGCATGTAAATCCCTTCATCCCACTCGGGCTCCACATGGAGGTAAAAACGACTTATTTCCTTTGTCCTCGCCCTCACACAGTCATAGAGGCATTCTTTGGCACATGCAAAAGGGGGGGGGGACCGCAGAGGGCACCCCCCCCCCCCCTTCAGTCTCGTTTCCTGCGCCGTGTCGCCTGCCAGCCGAACGAATCCGTCCAATTCCTGGCATTTCCCGGGGAATGTAACTGGAATGTTATCTCTCTTCCAACTGGAATGCCTGGGTCATGGTTTTGCCTGGAATATCCACGCTGGCTGCTTTTTTCTCCCATAATGCAATATTCAGGCAGAGTTTGGGGTAAAAAAAAAAAAGAAGTAAGCTTTCCTTGAACAATGAGTCTAGACATTCATGCGCTCACACACACAGCAGAAGGCTTTTTCTTACAAAGCAACACTTAAGCTGATTTGCACATTGAGGCCAAATTCATAGCGTCTTACCTACACACCAGATTAACCATTCAAGGAACCTTGAGAAGATATATTAAAAACACTTCACAAAAAAAAAAAAGTAAGGCACTCCGTTTCTCTATTGTCCCAAATGCTTTCAGTCTGCAGAGAGGTAGAGGCAGATGGAGCTGTGCAAGTCGCCTTATCCACCTCTGCATTGTCACAATGCTTCAAAGGTAAGGGGGGGGAGATGAAAGCGGGTGATATGAGCGCTCTGATTGAATCTGGAAGATGGGGACTACTGATCTGTATTCTGCTCCTTCAAAGGGAAAGAGTAACAGAGATAGACAGGAAGAATGAAATGGGCACCGGCTATTGGTTCACAGGCAGCTATCCCACAATTCATTGTACCACCTTTCACTGGCTTTCTGGGTTTCTTTTTTTTTTTCTAAAGCAGCAGGCTGGTGTATAAATAAGAACCTGCCGTGATTGGTGCTCCCTTGAGGGGCAACGTCCCTCGGGGAAAAAAAATCCCAAATCCCGGCGACGGTGTAAGACAGTAGTGGAAACGGTCCTGGACTGTATTCCTGCGGTTAAAAGCCATCCGGTTTAGAAGCGGTCGTCTCTGAGTTGCGTCGGGGACTTGAAGGGTTTGAGGCCCTGTATTCTGCGGGGGTGGGCTCTTTCTTTGGTCACATCCAGAGGCTTGCTGCAGGCCGCCCAGCTCAGGTCGATGAGGGGGGAGTCGGCCGGGTTAATGGGCGCTATGCGGAACGTGGGCAGCGTGGGGGAGCCGTTGGTGGAGCACGGGGCGGAGCGGGAGGTGGGAAAGGGAGCCGAGAAAGGGTCGAAGGGCGAGGCGGCGTCCAAGCCGCCGGAGGGGTCGGCCTTGAGGGCGAAGGGGTCGCAGTCCGGGGAGGGGAAAGGGTCGCAGTTGGTGAAGGGGTTGGTGGGGGAGGGCTGGTATCCTAAGGGGTTGCTGTCCGAGCGGATGGGACTGCGGCCGCCGGCGGAGTTCCTGCCGCCCGCTGAGATGAAGCTCCAGGGGTCGATGCGGGGCCGGATGGGAGACGGGCGGGGGCGGGGGATGACGCTGACTTCCAGCCGGCGGGTTTTGGGGCTCCAGAGGGCGGGGTTGGGGTGGAGGGAGTAGGGTACTGAAGCCTTGTCCTCAGAGTCCTGCGTGTCTTGGCATAACGGCAGATCCAAAGCTGGAAAGAAGAGAAAGAGAAAACATTTAGAGGACGTTCTGGTGACGAAACACACAAAATAAACTGCTATAAAATCATCAAACATCAATATTTTTTCTACTTTTTTTTCCCTAAATCATTTCAATAGTGTCAGATCTGCTGTAAACTACCAGACCTTCAATCATTTTTTAGGATTTTAACCTTTTAAATACCAGTTTAATTATTTGAATCATTGCATTATTTATTTAAAAAAAAACACAAACAGTAAATTATTTCAGAAAACAAATATTTTTCCGTTTTTTTTTCTTTTTGTTTGTTCGTTTGTTTTTTGGCAGACCACTTTAACAACTTCAGACCGGCTCAAAACTACCAAATATTTAACAAATTTTGAGATTTTAACCTTATAAATTTCAATTTTTATTTGAACTATTAACTATTTATTTAAGAACAAAACGTGAATTATTTTCTACATGATTTACAAATAAACTGGCATTTAAAATCCTAAAAATAATAGGTTGTTTGGTAGTTTGGAGCAGGTCTGGAGTTGTTTAGTGATTTATGAAAAAAAGAAAGGCAGAAAGAAATATTGATGATTTTATGGGAGCGCATGGAAATGTTTGCTTTAAAGGGCCGCAGATGACATGAAAAATCTGAATGAAATCAAATAAAATTTGCTGCTAATCCAAGATTCTAATCACTTCCAAAGCTTCATCCCCCCTAATATTTATTATAGGGAACATAATTACGTTTTTTTTTTGTAGTAAATAATGCAATAATTTTTTAAAAAGTAGCATTTAATGGGTTAAAATTCCAAAAATTATTTAATGTTTGGTAGTTTTGAGCAGGCCCAAACTTGTTTAAGTGATTTATGAAAATAAAAGCAGAAAAAAATATTTATACTTAATGATTTTATAGTTTTTTGTTGATGGAAATTTCCATAATTTTTGGCCAGAGGGGGCAAAATGCATCAACAGAGTATAAAATATGTGAGAGGGAAAAAAGCTGATGAAAAAGAAGAGTTATTGCTCAAATTCAAGCCACAACACAGCTGCAATGATCACAACATATAAAAAGAAAGTTGAGAAAAAAAATGGACAAAAATGCCCCGGGGAGGGCATTACAGATAAGGAAATCATATGTTCAACGCTCATCATTTTAAGGTGAGTCGTCCCGCCTGCTGCGGTGTTGCTGCGCCCCTATAATCTGAGCTCCACCTGCATTAAATCCTGCACAACGCACCAACCTGTGCAGCAAAACAGATCAAAACATAGAATATAGCAGTTGCTGAAAATAAAAAAAGGGACAATTACAAGAAAGCTGATAACAATTAGTCTAAATTAAGTGTAGCACAGTGCTGCGTAACTACTTGATAGGGGCTGCAGCAGCGACGACGTGTAAATCAGCGCTGACAAGAACATTAAAGTCAAGATAAATCACCCTGAATGAACATTGGCAATTTCCAAATTGTGATCCGTCTGCCAAATGGCCTTATTTACATCAACAGCTTCAGTCTGAGGCAGCTAAGCTGTTCAGCTGACAAAAAGAAGGAGCAATCGGGAATCACATGAGCGCAGCCGAAAAATAAAGAAAGAAATCCTCTGAATTCCACTGCCAGCAACCTTGTGGCGGTCTGTCTACGCATGTGAGTCATTACAGCCAATAAACATAAAACGGTGTTTAGCTAAAAACATTTGCTTTTTAATTACACGTAGCTCTTTCCCTTGATTCTGCTCCTCTGATGTGATGAGCACAAGGGGGGGGTTGTTAGATTACGGCTGTTAGCAGCAGAAAAGCCGAGGAAGGTCTCGGTACCTGGGGGCAGAGCTGAGATCCTCTCTGTGGAGAATCCAGCGCTTTGTGAGTCAATCTGACCAGATTCAGAGTGTGAAATGCTACCACGGGGCTCTCTTAAAGGCCTCCTGGAGCCCACTCGCTCTTGAAACAAGCGATTCTCACATCATTACAGCTCTACGGTTGTGTAAGTGCATCTAAAAAATGCAGATTAACCTTTATAGGGGAGAGGGGTAAATGTGAATGTATTGTACATGAATGTGCATCCATCCCACACTAAATAAATGTGTGAGGAAAATGAATGCTAATCCCTCCTGAATGTGACATGTCAGCGTCTTACATGCATGTGTCCAGTCAAACATGACGCATACATACATGCAGGAAGCTTAAATCCAACAGGGCGCATCGCTCTACACGTAAATGACCAAACTACAACCCCAATTCCAAAACTAAATCTAAATAACAGAAGTAATTGATTTAAAAGTCTCATCAACTCATATTTTATTCCCGATAGAATATAAACAACATATCAGATGGCAGCAACACAGGGGCAACTAAAGGCTGGAAAAGTCATTGGTACAAATAAAAAAGAACTTGAGGAGCATTAGACAACTAATTAGGGTTTAAAATGAGCATTTCAGAGAGGAAGAGTCTCTCAGATGTAGTCTGAGACAAAATGGGTCTAAAAAAGGAACAATTTCAGAAAAATGTTCCTCAATGGAAAGACTTTGAATATCCCACTTCCTACTATCAGGAATAGATAAGAGAGAATCATTAGGAATCTCTGTGCGCGCAGGACAAGGCTGAGAGTCAAAAACCTGATCTAGAAGAGCCGCCGTCTTCTCTGGACCAAAGGTTTAAAAACTGGTTTGAAGCAAAGTGGAAAACTGTTCTGTGGTCAGATGGATTAAAAAAAATTTAAATTTCTCACTTATTCTTCCATATTTTGGATACTGCAAAGAAGTCTGGGTTAACAATTATTCAAGTCACACTGAGCCTTTATTTCTGCTACAGAAAGAAGTGATTAGGATCAACACGGAGAAAACTCCAACAGCCTCGACAGCTTAAACTAAAGGATCTTAAAGATTTTACTGGTTATATGGAAAGCTAAACAAAGAGTTTTTACCTGAAGCGCTACAATCTTTATTTACTCTTGTTTTAAAAGATAACGGCCACTGACGTCAACATCATTTTAAAGCGGTGATGGAAATGATGGAAATGATGGAATTCCTTGAACATTGAATTTAAATGCTGTACAATTGTTATGCAATTTAAAAGAATGTATGAGGATAAAATATCGGCATTTTATGGAGAAAAAAAACTACAACATCAGACTTAAGTTAAAGAAATTAAAGACATGTTGACATGTTAAATATTTAAGGAAATGTTTGGTGATTTGCAGGGTTGGGGGGGGGGGTCAGGGTTTGAAATGAACTAAATAGTACATTTAGTTCATTTCAAACACTTTTACAGTGTTTACTTTTCTGGAATTGGGGTTATATTTTAGGAAGAAGCCGGTCCTTCTACCCTCTCTGACCTCAGCTGCTCTGTGTCATGTTTTGCATTTGCCTTCAACTTTCTAATAAAACTCTCTCCGTCTTGTTAAAGAGGGCGACAACAACAGAAGATGTGATGCTAGCTTAGCTCGGCAAGTATTAGCAGAGAAGTACCGAGGGCCGGCTGTTACCTGAGATATGCAAATAGCAGAAGAAGAAAGCTTTGATGTAAAAAAAAATATATATATATATAGCTCCGGCAGCATTGAAGAATCCCTCATGCGGGGAGGAATAAAAAGAAAAAAAGCCAAAGAAATAATTCTCCAAGAATGAAGAGGGAACATTATCATGCTGAGGAGGTACATAAATCAAAAATCCAGATTTCAGTGCAGAGCCTCCTGAAACATGTCCAGCGAGGGATTTGCAGATGAATCGTGCGCTTCAATTAAAAAGCAAATCAGTGACACGGACTCTACTTTAAAGAAGCTCTCTGGTGATTTAGCGTTGCACTTAATTAAGCAGGGACACATACAGGAGACGGATTAAATAAAGGGCATAATTAAACTTGCAGAGGCAAAAATATTCTAATTTCCATGATTCAACTTGATTGAATCTTTTTAGCAACTGGACGGATGGAAAAGCGGGTAAACACACCTAGCTGGGGAGCGTGGAGGCCCCGGCTGGACCTCCTCCTCCTGTCCGAGCCGTTTTCCCAGGCCTCGCAGCTGACGTCCCCGTTGTTGGAGCTAGAACCGACGGTCCATTCGCCCGGACCGGCCCCGTCCTGCTGCGCCGGGGTCCCGGGGCTGTGCGGACTCTGGGGCGTTTGCGGCGTCCTGGGTCCCCTCTCGCGGGGGTTTGGCGGCGGCGGGGTCAGGGGCAAAGGTTTTAGTTCTTGGTACTGCAGGGCTAGTTCCAGAAGTGGTCTGGGGAGCGGCTCAGAGGTGGAGAAAGTGATGAGGTCGTCCACGACCGGGGGGTCTGAAATTAAGGGTTTAGGGTGGGAAATCTCAAGTTCGGAGAAGTTACGGTCCTCCAAAGAAGGGGGATTAGTTCGAGGGGGTACCCTGGGGGGAATGTCCAGACACCTGCCGAGTCCTATGGAGGCCAAGAGGGAGCTGCTGCCCAGCAAGGCCCGGTGTGTGTGCTTAATCATCCCGCTGAGAGAACCCCGCTCGGGCATGGGGGAGCCAGCTGGGGAGCTGTTCCCGTCCTCGCTGCCCGAGTCGGAGGGGGGAAGACGCAGGCTGTCCTTCACCGAGGAGCCTGTAGAAAGACACGAGAAAGGATGACTCAGCACGTTTATTATTCATCCAGCTCCGATTCATAATTCACACTCGTGCCGCTCATGTCAATCATAACTGTGTCTAACGTAGGACGTGTGGTCGGAGGTTAGGCCGGTACCGTTCTGAGCAGGGGTCGGAGTGGAGGGCCGGTACTCCTCAAAGTCGTCCTTGAACTCTCCGCTGTCATTGCTGTCGGATTCCAGGAGCTTGGCTCGCATCGACAGGCTGAAAGCAAGCAGAATGTAAACAAAAACAACCAGGAGTTGAGAAGGTTTAAACGTGGAAGGAGGAGTGAAAGCTGGCGTACCTGCTCTCCTGGGGGCTGAGGCGCAGGACTTTAGGGCTTTTGGGACTCTTCGGGCTCTGGGGCCTCCAGTGGGGGCTCAACCTCAGGTCTCCGTTGGCTTGTTTGAGAGAGGGAGCCTCTAAGGGCCAGACGGAGCTGAGTCCAAACGCTCTGCTGTTGTCACTGGGACTGACTGTGGAGAGAAATGAACACGATAATCAGCATGCATTCTGCTTAACTGCACTCTGATGAGGTGAGCGTTTTAAAAGCTGGGTTTCATCACAGCCCTGCAATCATCTCCGACACGGAGACCTTTAACTGACTCGTGTGACACATACAATCCACCAAGCTTTAATACACTTTTTCACATTGGAGCCTCCATTATATTTAAAAAAAAAAATAAAATACATTGAAAACACTTTATATAACACACACTTAACAGGGAAGGAGTGTGAAGGAGAAAAACACCTTTCGGAAGATGAACGGATGTGCAGAAAAATAAAGTGGAGATAGCGCCTGCCAGGCTTACAGCAACACATCTGACACTGATGCAAAGTCTGCAAACAGCAATTAGCCACATAGAGGGTGTATAAAAGTTGGACTTTTTGACACAAGGCTTTGTAAATCTCTATAATACACATCCATAAGAACAATAGATCCTGTATAGTGCAATAGCAGCAAGAAAGATCATGCAGACATGCTAACGGTTAGCAGCATGTCATCATCTTAGACGTAAGGGATAATGCCAGAAATGAATGGACAACACGGAGTCGCGTCGGACGGTTGGTTCCGCAAAGTCCATTCATTTCTGATAATGGACACCCGGAAGGGCATTATCCCGCTTATACCATGGTCACTCACAAAGGAAATTAATATTAAATCAGTTATTAATTTGTTAATGTTGTGTTTTACCGTTAAAATCGTAAGTTTTTCACAAAAGCGGCTGAGTGGACTGTTTAATGTCTCTCGTTGTGACGCGTTGCCAAGGTAACCGGCTCTAGCCACAGAACCTGTATTTAGGTCGGCCGGAGCTGTTATATTATTGCAAGAAATGGCCGTTGATGGTGAAATGTGATAGAGATACTGGCGTGTCCATCATAGAGGCATCTGAAGGACGGAAGTTTAACGTTTATGGACCCTGACCCACTGCTGGTCGGGACGTTGCAGGACGACAAACTGTTGCTCCATTCTCATCCCTCCTGGACTGATGAAGCCCAGTAAGCTTGCAGGCTGCTTTCACAGCGATGCCCCGTCACAGCGACGCGTCTCCACATTCATCAAATAGGTTAAATGAAACTATAAAATCACTCATGTTTTGTCTACTGTCTCACCGTTGTGATAAATAAACTGTGAAATCATCTCACGACGGTCTAAACTAGCTCACGTTCCCTATTAGTGGGTGAACAATCCAACGCTGGGTGAATTCTGGTTCACATTTAATAAGAGCCGACACTGAAGTATCAAAAAGCGACTTTCTGTTGCCATGGTTACCAATTAGCCAGCGCAATAATTTAAAACAATCAGGCTTTTTGACCGGAACCCTTTTTAACTGGTGTCCAATAACACTTTTTAACAGACACCCCGCAGCCAATCAGAATCGAGTATTCACCCAGACCATGGTATAATAGCATGTTAATAAACAGATTAGCCTAAATTTGGTTAATAATTAAAAGGAGGGAGGTTTATTGTGGACATTAATCCTAGTCGGCTAAAAGGGAGTTTTGGAGTGGATGATGAATGAATGAATGAATGAATTATACTTTATTGATCCCCGAGGGGAAATTGCATTACATTAATTGATGGGAAGCATTACAACACAACCTGTGAAGTCACACATGGAAAGTATTTGTATTTTTAAGAAATCAAAACGTTGGCCTTTATAAAAAAAAAATCATATTAGACATAAAGGCGAAGCTTAGTCTGACAAAAATCTGTACCTTTAGGTCTAATATCTATTTAAATCATCTTTAAAGTGACAGCTAAGGACACCATCATGACTTGTGGGCAAAATGTATTGACTTAAATCAGAGGTGTCAAACAAATGGCCCCGGGGCCCAAAACCGGCCCGCCAAAGGGTCCAATATGGCCGCAGGAAGAATTAAGTAAAAGTGAAAATTACATAAATATTATACATTTACAAGCCAGGGGGATAAATTGTTATATCTTTTCTTAGTAGGTCTGACTCCAGTTTGTGTTGTGAAGTGAGTCAATTCAGTAAATGTTTAACCTTTCAAGAGCGAGAAGTTATTTTACTCTGGTCATAAAGCAAAATATTACTTATAGATTGTAACGAGCATGTAAACGATAAACTGAGGCAGAATATTGTTGAAACTGCACTTATTTTTCACAAGAAATTTCATAATATGTTTTCTCAAAGTTTCCCATTTTTATTATTTATATATTATCCGATTACATTAAAGTGGACTGTATGTGGCCCTTAAACTAAAATGAGTTTGACACCCCTGACTTCAATGGCTTAAACTTTTATATTCCTTTTTTTTTTTTTTTTTTTAAGGTTTCATATCCGACACCGGATCACTGCATCCAGGTTTTATATGCAGTCTTTGCTTTAGATTCCGGTTCCCCTGCTACAGGAAGTGAAATGAGGAATAAGACTAAAAAGAACAACACGAACTCATCCTGCCAACGCAACATCGCCACTTAGCTGAAACGTAAAAGATGCTACCCCATTTAGACCCATGATTCCATTAATTCCCTAAAGATATGGGCTGGTTTGAGTTTCTTATCTAATTTAGAGCACAATGGAAGTGAACTCAGTAGCTCTTAAGACAAATATGCTTTTGTAGGCCATAGGAATAAATCACTGCTTGCTACTAAGAGGACAAGCATAAATATCCACTAAACACATTTAATGAAAGGCACACTCATGGCTTAGTGATTACCATTAAGGAGAGTCATTAGGAAGTAAAAGAAACCAGCCTACTATTTAATGAATAAATGAAGCTGGCAGATGTTTTGGATGTACAAACCACTTTACGGCTACATTTTTCACTGCTGTTTGTGCTCGTATGTCAACCCCCCTGTGGTAATTGTTTTTGTAAAAAAAAACAAAAAAACTCCCTTTTACCGCTTCTTGCTACACCACAAATTTCCTTTTGGGTTTTGTGAGGAGGGAGCTTGGCCTTCTGGCGAGATCTCGGGACGTTTGTGTAAGAGTCTGACTACTGGGGGAGTATTGTAAATCTCGGTGCAACCCTTCTTAACCCCCCCTTCTTACAGAGCAATGAATTCCTCCCAGCTTTATTTTTAATTCAGTCAACCGCACTGTGGCCACCGCATGCATGTAAAAGCTGTTCCTCCTTGGAAAGAGTGGCTAAATGGCTCCCCCTACTGGCTGCGGGGGGGTAACTGCAGATGTTAGGAGCAGAAGAAGTTGACAGCGAAGGGGAGGGGAAAAAAAAAGAAAAACTGCTGAGCTGCGGAGAGGAAGTCAGATAATATTTGGACTGGAACAGACTATTGAAAAAGGGAAAAGGGTGTGTGTGAGAGAGACAGAGCAGGGAGGGAAGAGTGAGAGAAAGAGAACGGGGGGGCCAGGGGAGGGGGGGGGACAAAAGATGTGTGGGTGGTTGAGAGGACATGAAAGGAGAGAATTTGGAAACAGAGAGATGTGATGTTGCAACAGAGACTGTGTGTGCAGCCACGGCTGCCAGTGATTCTACAAGTTGTTGGGGTTTTTTTTGCTCGCTCTCTCTCTCTCTCTCTCTAGATTTTATGCACACGCACAACAAATGCGACTTTGACTCACGTTGGATTGCACGAAAACGTGGGCCGAAGGAAGGTGAGGAGCCCGAACCCAGGTCGGGAGAGTTCCGCCTCTTTTCCAGGCCGGGAGATGCCTGCACTGTAATTTTATGGATGAAATCTGCAACACAAACAGAAACAGGATGTTAAACACTCGTTTTAAAAATGCATATAAATCTAAATGCTTAAGTGTTTCTTTCCATACGACTTGTCAGCAGATTACAGCTACCTTACACCCTGTTCACATGACAACGCTGACAGAGCAAGACGCAACATTTGTGCGTCCAGGGTGGAATTTTCTTGCGGAGACGTTTAAAGCCGAGGTGGAAGCTCTTGATTACGACGACGTCACTGCCTGCTACCCAGGTCATATAGAACCTGCGCTCTCTGCAAGCAACAACAACAACGTGTTCTTCTTCTGCTGCTTTTCAAGTTATTTGGTCTCTTAAAAAAAAACTTACTCATCATTCAGCATCTATGTCGCCGGCGAAGATGTTGTTGGAAAAAATGCTAATTTGGTGGCAGCGTTGTCGTGTAAGAGGCCTTACTTTCCACAACAAATGTCTGCATCTATTCATCTAATAAGTAACAATTTCATCTGTAACCTTAGAAGTGAGTCGATGTAGGTACTTGCTCCTAACTCACACTGCCAATAACAAGTTTCAAAGCCCAGTATGTTTCAGGAAGAACAACTTCACTTTACTAGGTACGCCTGCTAAGTTGCTGGTGCAGGCTGCTGGTGGTGTAATGGTGTGGGGAGATACTTTCTTGGCACACTTTGGGCCACTTAGTACCAACATGGCCTGGTTTAACCAGCACAGCCTACCTGACTATTGTTGCTGACCATGTCCATCCCTTTATGACCACAGTGGAGCATCTTCTGATGGCTACTTCCAGCAGGATGATGCACCATGTCACAAAGCTCAGAATATACGGCGAACACCAAATTCAAACTAACTCAATCTTTTTTCCTGATTGTGCATGCTGTTAAATCAATACTACTGGATTACTTTCCAGACATAATAAGCCGTAAAACAGCCAATCGCAGCCGACATTATCACTTGACAGACATCGAGAAGAGTTTGAATATTCTGACCGAGGGGGGACGAATCAGTCGATTGACAGCTAGACGTCGTTCTGGTGACAGCTAATTAATGGGGCTTCATCTCTGACAGTTTTCAAGCTTAATTTAACAAGAAACTACAAGCCAAGGCTAAACAGGAGTTCATAGAGAGTATGTGCTCACAAACGTACTGAAGATGTAGAAGTACTGAGCGAGCCGCACAGAACATAGATATCAGGCAGAAAACGGTCTAATGAGACATTAAGAGACACAATTATTGATGCTCTTGTATAAGGAACCTTGAGTCAAAGTGTCTTCAATTAATGCTTTATTTGTAGCCTTACTTTTCTCAATCACTTCTCTTTAATTAAGGCTTTTGTCCTCAAACAAGTGAACTGTGCTCTTTAATCATGCATTCACTTCCACTGTAGAGATGTTCCATGGACAGGCTTTGGTTTGTATTAGTTTGTGACAAAAAAAATCTCATGTAAGAACTCAGTCATAAAGTGAGAGCGAGCGAGGGAGGGAGAGAGAGGCCTGTATATCCACGGACAGGAAGTACAGAGGCGTGGTTGGCTCGCTCTCCCCGCTCATCAACCCCCAACCACCGGCACCACATCACCGCCTTGCTGCTGCTGGGAAAAGCCTGACCACAACACAAACACACCCTGACACACACACACACACACAGACACACAGACAGTGCTTTTACGCATGCTTGCTTTGCCCAAAATACACTCAAGCGTGCATTGAAACACTGGATGGGAACCGCTGCAGGCTGTGTGACTTTGTTATTGCAGAGGACACAAGTAACAGCTGTCAGGTGAGTTTGAGGGAGAAAGCAGTAGCATAGAGTGAGAGTAGGTCAGATATGGTATTACGAAGTCAGAAATATGATCTACTTAATCTACTACTAAGCTGATATGTGTCATCGGGGCTGATGGCCGACAGATGGAACATGAACGCACCTTGGGGCATGCTGATCCTCTCGCCGTTCTTGCTCTTGAGCTTGTGCTTCTTGAAGGTGCCCTTCCGCTTCTTGACGTTGGGTTTTTCCTGGTTCTGGTTCAGGTGGAGGATGAGGAGGCTGAGCTCGCGCTCGAACACGTCCTGCTCCCATTGGGCCAGCTGCTGCTCGCGCTGACGCAGGAACTCCTCGTGGGACTTCTGCTCTAAGGCCGCTCGCTTCAGCTCCTCCTCGCGACATCGCAGCTCCTGATGGGACGAAGAAAGGAAGGGTTCATAGTTAGCAACTATGTGACTACGGGCCGTTGATTTGCTAGTCAAA
Organism: Atherinosoma microstoma; assembly: GCA_037177055.1. Classification (NCBI taxonomy): domain Eukaryota; kingdom Metazoa; phylum Chordata; class Actinopteri; order Atheriniformes; family Atherinidae; genus Atherinosoma; species Atherinosoma microstoma. Next base: position 18,581,843 of record JBBBVU010000005.1, read on the forward strand.
TAGGTCAACGGGCGAGAAAGATCGTGTTGTCGATACAGTTTGTTGCTGTGCTTCATCCCAAACAGTAGGTGTCGCTACTGAGAGCTAGACTTACATGGGGTGGCCATGTAGGGGGGTCAATGGCTTCTTCCACTTAAAGCTAGAGTTGGGCCCTGTCCCTATACCCACACTACGCCCTATGGTCTTCTAGGAAGTGTGCACATGGTAGAAGTGCATGTACGGGTTCGAGTTCGCAGGTTACAAGCGTAGGAAAACAGCAGAATTGGGACAGTGATGGTTTTGCCATCAACTTGGTTGTGTTTGTTATTCTGCTGCTTAAAATGATCATAATGAAGATGAAATAATGAAATCGGGTGTTTTATGACTGGTTG
>JBBBVU010000005.1:18619435-18629913 GCA_037177055.1 Atherinosoma microstoma
AAAATAAAATGAAATGAAACAAAACAAAATAAAATAAAATACAATAAAATACCCCCCTCTATGGCCATTTCCTATACAACAGGGGCATTTAGCCAACACACAGCTTTGGAGGTCTTTTGGTCTTTCCAATAACATGTGTGTCCGAGAAGCTGTGTGATACCTTCAGTAAAACTACAGAAAAGACAAAAAAAATAAAACACCCCAGTGTGAAACGCAAAGTGAACCAGAGTTAAACTTTTGCCTTGGTCTGCACCAAATTAACTTAAAAGTGTGAACACAAAATAAAATCCCCAACCATCCTTTTCTGCTATCAAAACAATATCAGACTAATTTACCGAGCGTCTTTAAATCGTAAAAGAGGGTAAAAATAATACCCATCACACCAGTGAGAGGTGAGGCGAAGACACGAATCACTGTAGGCAAGAAGTGATGAATGAAAGAATTCATCGCTTCTTCCAAACCTGCCCCCAAACCACACAGAGATAAATACGAGATACTAAAACATGCATCGGCTATAAAAAGAACGAGTGGGCGTTTTAAAAAATTCTCTCTCATCCCCAAAACACACAGACAGGATCCAGGATCCTTCTGAGCTCGATGTCACTGGAGTTACGGCCTCTGGCTTCCACCCAAACGCCCCGCCGTGCACTTTTCTTCCACGCTGCTGTTTAATCAGCATCTTCTGCTGCTCATTAGCTTCTACAGCAACTCTTGGCTGTTGTTTACAAGCCCCTTCAGGGATAATGACCGTCCATTGTCATCCATCACTCTGACAGATGGCCCTAATTATTAAAGGGTATCTTTTTATTTATTTTTTTAATGCAACTTATTGCTACAGTGGCTATTTTCTTCACCTGCAATTTAGCCTAAACTGATATATGACCATCAATTTACTCCTCGGCTTGTGTCCTTGACGACGTTTCTTCTGAGTGGCTGCAGTTGGGAAATAAAGAGTTTCAGCCTCCTCTCTTGACTGCGGAGCGCGTGCGCAACACGGCACCTCGAGAAAGAAGAACTTGACGCAGTATTCTGAGGAACTGACACCCTTATTCTGAGGTTCATCTCCTTAAGTACATTGTGTACAGTTATAAGAACTACCTAAAACATCTATGTTGGGCTTATTTAAAAGTCATTAAAGATCTCCCCTCCTTTCCACCACTGGCACAACAGGCTGTTTTTTGTTTTTTTGTTTTTTTGGAAGACATGTAGAGGCAGGCCGAGGACAAAGATCCAGAGAAGAATTAAAAAGCAAGAGGCAGGAGGAGGAGGAGGCCGGAGAGAGATAGGATCTCCCGGTGCACAGAGACGGGGATTGTGTTGGCTTTTGGCATGGCTCATATACAAACACTATATTAACATAACTCCTCTTTCTTTCTTTCTTCCAGGAGATGCTTTCTACATCTGGGAAAGAACCGTCCACGAGGGGGCCACTACAGATCCACGGTCAACAAAACGAGACAAAAGCAAATTGATAGAAAAAGTTATTCACAGTATGTCTTGTTTTACAAACAAACCTTGGATCAGGGGGGAGTTTACAGTCTAGGGCTGATAGCCAAGGCCTTACTCTCATAGAATAAAAAAAAACACTGCCATCCTGGGGGGGTTGCTGTCAATCATCTTCAGTTAAACATAATCTTTTTATACTTTCGTGTATTTTGGTGATGGGGGATCAGCAGCGACCGAGAGGAGGATTTTCTGGGGCTGCTGACAGATAATAATAAAAAAACCCTGCAGAGCTGATGGGAATAATATGCTGCATCACAAGAATGATAATAAGAGAGAAAGAGGGAGGTTGATGTGGGATTCAGGAGACAGAAAAGCTTCATCAGCACATCTCTGCAGCGTCCCTTTATAATGACAAGGTCCAATGCATACGTGTCTGCCACTAAGGAGAAAAAAAACCCTCCCTCCTGGCATCAAAGTCCGACTTATTACATGCTGAGACAGAAAGTTTCCTCTTGACCTTTTATCCCAACACCAACCTGCACCAGCTCTGTCACCTCAGCTCACCTTTGCTGCCATAAAGATACCTTATCATAAGTTTGATTTTGTTTCTAAATGCAATGCTTTGTCCTGATCTGGGGTTACAGACCTACATAAAAAAAAAGGTCACCTTCAGGCTTTGAGAGAGACTTACTGTTGTTGGATTTGAGATCCCGATGGATGACGGGAACGATGGCCTCGCAGTGCAGGTACAGCATCCCCTTCGCTATCTGCACGGCCCAGTTGACCAGCACGTGCGGCGGGATGCGACGTCCCGCCAGCGCGCGGCTCAGAGGCCCTCCCGAGGCGTACTCCATGATGAGGCACAGGTTGGGCTCCTGCAGGCAGACCCCCTTCAGGGCGATGATGTTGGGGTGGGTGAGCATGGCGAACAGCCGGGCCTCCTGCCTCACGTTCTGCGCCGTCACGCTGATGTCCTCGTCCGGGTCTTGGCGCGCCGCCTTCACCGCCACCAGCCCGCCTCGCCACGTACCGCGGTACACCTTCCCAAAACCTCCGACTCCGATCACCTCCTCCAAGCTCAGTTCGCGGAAATCCACATCCTCGGGTTCAAACTCGCCCACCACCACGGCCGGGCCCAGCTCCCCGACCACCCCGGTACCGGGGAGTTTGGTGTATCCGCTTATCTTGAAGGAGCCGTAGTTGGACGGGAAGATGCCCACCTTGTTGTTGACCTTCCCCGCCCACCAGCCCTCGTCCCCGGATATCTCCGAGTCCTGGGAGAGGACCTCCACCAGGTCACCTTTACGCAAGGTGAGCTCATCTTTACAGGACGCCTCGTAGTCAAACAAGGCCGTCCACATAGGGTTCGTGAAGTTCCCTTTTTGAGATTGTTCCAGGTTTTTCCAGTTCGATAGTGAGCCACGACTGAATATGGTCTTCAGCGGCTCCATGGAGCCTCGCGCAAAGGTTTTTTCACTGGATCTGACTCTGAACCCCAGGGGGTCTGAAAATAAAGTACAAAGGAGTACTTTATTGCACCTCGCTCCCTTTCCTGTCTTTCTTGTTGGCTCATCAGGGACCAATGAAATGTGTTTTTAAAAAATAAAAAATAAAAAAGCTGGAGTGGGCAGCAAGAAAAGGGGGTCAAAGACAAATGAAAATCAATTGTCTTTCATTGAAAGGCATTAAAGTCAAAGCTTCTCCATTTTTTAGGGATGAGATGAAGTCTCAGAAAGAGCCCAGTGAGACGGTGTGTGGTTTCCCAACACACACGTTAGAGCTCAATATCATTTCCCCTCTGGCTTGGTTTTTTTATTCTTGAATCACCTCATTATGTCCGAGTTGGCCCCAAAACTTCCACCTGTTGAGCTCAGATTTCTATTTTTTTCTTTAGTTAAGACTCGTTTGCCCCCAAAAAGAAACTCCTAAATGTTGCTTTTGCACCTCATAATCAACATTTACCACAACACTGAGCTGTCCATTTGGAGTTTTTATGTATTTTTAGCCATTAAGCGCAGTGGCCACCGCAAGCAGGAAGCGCTGAGAAGCGGAGAAGAATAGCAGGAAAAGGAGCATTCAAGTCCAGACAACCAGTGTTTTACGACAGCAGTTCATGGTACTAAAAGCCTAAATCACTAATAACTGCGCCTGAACGCAACATTGCGGTGCAACCTCCCCGGGAAAATCCCGCATCCATGCTGCGTTAAGGTATCCATGCTCGCGGTGTCGTGAGGAGCAAAATACGGTGGCGAGTTTTATCATAACATTTCAAAATAAAAAAAAAAGAGAGAGAAAAACGAAGGAAAACGCCAACTTTGTAACAGGAAGAGCTCCTCCAAACCTGCTCGGCTTAACTTTCCCAGTTAGAAACACGGTGTTTAAAAAAAAAACAAAGTTAATCCCGTTAGTTCCCGGTGGGAGTTGAGCGCGTGGCCCGGTCCAGTTCGGTGCTCCTGCTCGTGCAGTCGGTATCCAAACAGCGTAACGACTCCATCATAACTTATAATTACAGTCCTCTTCCTCGGTTCGGTCAGCAACACTCGCGAGCTCCTCGAGCCACTTCACCGTCGCTGGTTGTCGGAGGGTTGTTGGAGGGTGGGGTTTCAAAAACTTTTTTCTGTCCCACAACAGGAAAAAAAAAAAAAAAAAAACAGTCAGATGACAAAGGTCAAGTAGAGCAACTAATGCGCGAAACTTCCGGTCTTCTTTTTTTTTTCAAAGTAAAACTTTAGTTTTTGACTCCGGTGAAGTTAAAAGTTTTAAATAAAAGGGAACAAATTGAAATATACAAACCCAGTTTGATGATAGACAGGAAAAGAGCATTAACGTTTAGTCACGCGTGGATAAGTTATGGTATTGATACGTAGAAACGAGATAATTAACTCGTAAGGCACGCGCTCCTCGTGAACGGAAGTGGGCTAAAGTCACATGAAAAGCGCTAAATTTAAAAAAAAAAATTTAAAATTATTTTCAATTAACAGACATATAAACAAAATAAATCTGTTCAGGTTTTCTCTGAATTTGTAGGGATCTGTCCAGTGATATCGTATTTTATTCCGTGGCAATTAATCCCTAGTCATTTATGTTTATGGATGATTATTAAAAAATAATATACATTTTTAAATTACGCTTATTATTCAAATTATCAAAATATTATATTGATCATTTATAATCTTATTATCAACAACAACTATTAAGTTATATAATCAAAATATTTAAAATGTCATTTTATTTTAATTAATTTCATCAGTGTTACTTTCTAAAAATATGTGTTTCTGATTCATTTTGATGGCATTGTCCCATGTTTTATTCAAATTCCTGGACCCACCGTTGCTCAGCAGTGTCCCAAGGCTGAGAAATCACAAATAACTTTTTTTTTTGCAGGATGCTGGGTCACTTTACAGCAGCATTTCACTTTATGCCACCATATCACACACTAGCAACTGGATATCAACACACTGGTAGCACTGTGGATGATTCAACAAGGAAACGCAAGAAGACATTATTGAAGGAGACAAGGAAAAGAAAGAGAGAAAGTGACAGAGCAAGAGATGATGGTACATGAATCAACATTGGTCTGACTTTTACTGGCTGGAGAGATCTCAGAGAAGAGACAGGATGTAAGATGGTTGTTAGATTAGCTAGGTGGTTTTGGTAGGTGCAGCGTGTAAAAAGATTCAAGTCAATGGCAAAATCTGTTTCTATTGGTATCACTTTACTAAAATAACTATTATGTGTTTATTCTATTAGAATTATATCTACTTTGCTGTGGGTCACATCTTACACACATTAGGGGTGTAAGAAAATATTGATTTACCGAAATATCGCCATATTTTGCGTGACAATATTGTATCGATATTCAAAACCACAATATAGATTTTTTTTAATGACAAAAATTGAAAAAAAATGTCTATTTTTTTTCAAATTTGATAAAAAAAAATTCAAAATCAACAATTTGTTAGATATACAAACAGTACACAGTTGCAGTATCGATATTCAAAACCATAATATCGAATTTTTATGAAAATAATCATTTAAAAACTTTTAGAAAAGAATTTGTTTTTTTTTCTCCCCAAAATCAACAATTTGCTATCAAACATTAACAGCGGTGGTTCTTTTCTGTGTTGCATCTAAACTTGACTTTTTGTCAAAGTTTACTTGAAGAATCCGAAGCATTTTAATTTAAATTTATATAAATGTATAATGTTAAAAGGAAGACAGTAAATGTTTTATTTCTTTTATTTTGCACCAAGCATACTTTATTTTGATAAATACTTTAATCAAAAATGTAAATATTGTACATGTATGACCATATATGTGTCATATATCAAGCTACATATTATATATTACACTAAGTGGTGTTATGTTTGATACTACAGGGATACATGAGACCTTTACTGGCTGATTTTAATTTCTTTATTCATCTTGTACATGAAAAGCAAGTGTTTTAATTTATTTTCTGTAGTGAAATGTAGATCCTCTGTTCTCGTTCAGTAAGTTCATGTCAAATATATTACACGTTTGAGTTTTCACTAAGTTGTAACAGTTTTCTTACAATTAAATTCTGGTCAAATTCGCAATATATTGTCTTATAGTATCGCGATATATCGTTTTGTTGCCCATGTATTGTGATATATATCGTATCGCCAGATTTTTGCCAATACACACCCCTAGTCCACATACATGACACCATATCCCCCACCATTTTCACTACAATGTTTCTAAATTTGTATGTGAAGGAAGGAAGCTCTTCAGAGAGATTAAAAACTGCCCAGGTGAGTGTAATGGTCTCAACTGGACTACACTTGTAAAAACTCTCTAGTTCCACCCTTGATGTTTAGTCTGCTGATACTTTATATGATCTTTTATGTTGTTTTTGTATTTATTTATTTCCTGGTACTTTCATGTCACTTTTGATGCTAACTTTTAACTTCCATCATCTTAGCCACAAGGCTGGACTTACACCAAGTTAACGGAAAATAACATTTAACAGAAAATACCCACTTAAAAACAATACAGAAGAAATGAGTGTTTTTTAATCTAAAGAAATCAAACTTTTTACCAGCTCAGACAGCCACGACAGCCATTTCATGTTTCATTATGTGATCCTGATGTTTCAGGAAGAGAGATAATGATCACTGCTTTCGTTTTGTTTGTGTGGCATACTTTAAAGATAGCTTTTGGAAAGTCAGCATGTTTTCATATTTGCCACCTGAGAAGTCATTTTAAATGCAATTTGTCTATTGCTGGTTTTTTTATTTTTCCCCAACTGACAATAAAATATCAAAGTAAAACTAATTTACCACAGTATTGTTCTATGCTGGTAAACAGATGTGTTGGTGCCATCAAATTTTCAAAATGAGCTCAAATGTACAGTGTTTATGTTTTATCTGTAAAATATAGGTTTATGAAGTTTTCTAATTATTGGATCCTAATTTTTCTTACAGAGCATCCTAACCTTTTTGGAATTGGGTTTAAATAATTCATGCTTGTGCAAGCTACCACTCACAGTTTTGAGTTGGCACTAAAATATTAGATGCAATCAAGATTAAAACCCTGCTTCAAATAAACAGATATACAGATTTGTGCAAGAAATAAGCACTAAAATGTGTGTATATACACACACACACACAAAGATCCTGGATCCAGATCAACATCAAATGTTAATCACTTCTAAGTTGGGCCTCCTCTGTGGTAAAATCCTCATGCTAATCCATCTATAACCTTTAGAGTAATCCTGCAAACAAGAAAACAAACCATACCACCTACACGTAACATGATGTGGTATTTAATAGTATCTAAAAAACACCCTGAAGTACACTTTTTGACACCAAAATAAGCTGCTTCCCCTGTGTGACATGATTAAGAGCTGAAACACAAGGTACACTTAAGACATGTGCTTTCCAAGTAGCTCATAAAAGGCTCTTTTTGTAGCAGAAGGTCAGGGAATTCCTTGTTTTTCACTCTTTCCCATGTTTGCAAAGAGCGCTGCAGACAACTTTAAAAGACAGTGGCTCCATGGGAAGGGATGGGAATCCGAGGGCCACCTTTGGCCCCGTTGGCTGCTGTGTGGAAACAGTGTGCTTCCTTCTGATGGCTCGCCTTCCCCTCGCTCCCCCCCCTCCCCTAACCCCGCTGCTGCAGTTTGTTTGAACACCAATCCCAAAGTCAACCACCTACACCCCGATCCCCACCCTCCTCCGTCCCACACAAACACACCAACCCCAGCCCCACCCTCCCTCGCAGTCCGCTGAGTCAACGCTTGTGCAGGAAGGATGCAGTTTGTTTTTTTGCAGCCCTGGGATCCAACGCTGCTTGGTTGGTTGAGGGGGAGCGAGAAAATGGACTGTTTTAAGAAGGGAGTAGGAAGAGGAAAGGGGCTGGATACACACCCGGAGAGGGGGGGTGGGGGCGCAAATGTGGTCGGCTGTTCAGAAAGCAAAGACATCATGATGGAAACAATCGCCTCTTTGTGAACACCTTTCCACAAACCTGTACTGTCTTGTACTTATCTGATACAAATACCGAGAAGAGGCTGCGTGAGTCATGGGAAAGTTCATCAACATGACTTACATCCATGAGACACTTTTCTGTATTGCAACACTAGGGATGGAAAAACATCAAAAAGGAGGCTGAGCATCAAGTCAGGGCTAAAACACGAAGGGGGGGGGGGGGGGATATGGCCAGAGATCAAAGAAGTCTGTTCAAAAAATTTAGGCTTTCATTTCTAACATGGAAGATAAACCAAAAACAAGAGCCTCAACTTGTGTTTGAAATAGGAAATTTATTTCACCCAAATTAAAAATAATATTTGAAAGTTTAAGATACAGTTTGAATTGTTTGCAAGCATTTCATAATGATGTACGGGGGAAGGACGCATCCTGGTCCATGGGGTGTTTGGAGTGGTCTGGTCCTTCTGGGGCCTTTCAAGGTGAGTACATGGTTGTCCCCGTGGTGAACTGGTTGGGTTTTATACACCCACGGTGGATGTTGGTTACCCAGGTCTTGGGGTGACCAACATCCGGACCAGTAAAAAAAGAGCATAATAATCTAAAAATAATGAAAACTTTTTCCCGTTTTAGCGCAAAGAAATACAAGTATATTATCAATATGTTAATGTTTAATGGATTATAGTTTTAAATTACATTATGAACAACCTGAATTTTCTTAATAAAAATAAGTGTAATTTCAACAATATTTTGCCTCAATTACACATTAACAACTTGATTTATTTATATTTTACTTTTTTGTTTTATATTTTTATTGTAGGCCTATACATTTCAAAAATATAAAATGTGTTAATTTATATATATATACATAATAAATTAAATTAATTTTCTAATTCCTAAATTTTAAAATGTTTTATTTATACAATTTATTTGATATATAAAACCTATTTTATATTCTTATTTTGTATAAAATTTTCTTCTATATTTATTCATACACATATTTTTTTTTTATTTTACATATTTACTAAATTACACACATATTACAACTTACAGATCACTATGGATCTAAAACAATCACAAAACAGTTAATCACAGGTATATAGAACTAAAAACATCCAGTATTTCACATATGATTAAAGATACTTTTACCAGTTTCATCCAGTGGGCCAGATTGAAGCTTCTGGCGGGATGGTTTTGGCCCCAGGGCCGTATATATAACACCGCAACTTTAGGTGCTCCCGATGGTTGCCTGCTTTGTTTTCATACAGAGGCCTTATAGGTGGTTTTCTGTTCAGTTTCTCTCCGAATGTAGCAGCTGGTTGTCTGGTTTCTGTTTCAGTTGTACAGTTGTTACTGTAACTTTCTATCTAATGTATCTTTACCTCCTTCCTCGTCATTCTCTCACTATCCCAATTCCATTGTTTCCCCTTATCAGGTCCAAAATAAACATGTAACTTAATAATCAAATTAAAGAAAATCCTCAAATATCGAAGAAGTATGCCCGAAGAGTTTCAGGCTTTCATTTCCAACATGGAAGAAAAAACAAAAACAAAGGACTCAACTTCTATTTTATATGTGACCTTTATTTCACTCACACACGATAAAAAGGATGTTTGATACTTTACAATAAAGTGTGAGTTGTTTGTGGCCATTTCATAACAATGTATGAGGGGGGTATGGGAGTAAGCACCATGGTCCCTAAGGTCTGTGCTGGGCTGCTTGCCCTGGTCTTGGGGCCATCTTTGTCTACTTCTGATTCCCAGAAGGGACATGGTTGCATTTGCAGGATCACACTGATCATGAATTATTCCTCATATTTTGCAATCCCTTTCACCAACATTCATGCTTATACAGTGGCCGTGTTGTCCTTCAGGTTTGTTCAATCGCTACATTTATGTTTTGATATACTTGTTGCACGTGTTGCTGTTACTCATGTTATTCTTAATTTGTATTCCTGTAGGTGCTCCTTATGATTGACTGCTTTGTTTTTTAGTGGGACCTGTAGGATGTTTCCTTTTAAGTATCTTGACAAGCATACAGTTCGTCTGGTTTCTCTTTTTCTGTTGTATTCTCTTCACACTACCCATTCTCTTGTTTCCCCGCATCAGGTCCAATGTAAAAAATGTTGCTCGGCTTGGGGAGTGGAGTGAGTGCTGACCCACAGTGGGTGGCTGACTGGGATGGCCTTCATCTGCTGTCTTCTTGGAGAGTAAGTGGTTGTCCCTGTGGTGGGCTGGCTGGGTTTAACGCTCTATGATGGCTACTGGTTTCTCAAGTTTGAGGCCCTCTTTGTCTACTTGTGATCCTTGGAGGGGCCATGGTTGCATTTGTACAATCCCACTCACAATTTATAACTAGGTTTTTGTATCCATTATGTTATTCTCAGTTTATCTTCCAGGTGCTCCCGATGATTGCCTGCTTTGTTCTCTTACAGAGGCCATAGGATGTTGTCGGTTCAGTTTTTTATTTTAGCCGCTGGTCGTTTCACCACTTAGGTTACTTTCTATCTGTTGTATTGTTGTCTCCTTTTTCTTTGCTTCACTCTCTCCCTCGCTCTTAGTTTCCTTTGTCAGGTCCAGCATA
>JBBBVU010000005.1:18634077-18645672 GCA_037177055.1 Atherinosoma microstoma
TCGGACAAGAGACAGAAGTGTCATCGTCCTACGACCCAAGGGGTTAATTTATGGATTCACTTGGGCAATGACATGAATGACATGACATTTATGAGAGACACTGAATATTACATTTATGATAATATTGTTTTAATACACACACATAAAATAGTAAAAGAGTGCTCACTTGTGTCAACTGCTTATTTCAGACCATTAGGATTTAAAGGAAATGTTGGAAATTTGGAATACGTGTTTTGTTTTGTGTATTAATTTATTATTAATTCATTACAATTTCTTCTTTTTTCTTTCTTTTCTTTTTTATTAAGTTAAAAAATAAACAAAGAAATATTCAGATAAATATTAAATTGTTCAGATGCAGGCATTTTTCCCTTTCCTGTCATGAACTTCAACATTTAACGAGCTAAATGAGGCCTGGAAAGTCTGAGATGTATCTCAAGGGGATTCTTTTTTTTTCTTCTTTTCAACAGTCTCTCTAAACAGGTTTCTCTAAATGAGCTCGTAACCCTTCACAGATCTATTGGATGCAACAATTACTTCACTAGGACCACTGCTGATGTCTTTACTCCTGAATGCTCCAGACCAGCAGACATCTGCTTTTATATGGGACATCAGTTAATCAGATGGAGATGATCAGCAGCACCTACCTGCTGCTAACCCTCTCACTTCCTGAGAAACTAGTAGGAGTTGAAATAGTTTTTTTGCATTTTTGGCTCAGTTTTTTGTTAAATAAATAATAATACAGCACAATATGTCATGTGTTGTTCACCTGAGATTGTATTTACCTCATTTTAAGACCTTGTGAATGAATTATACTTTATTTGTAATAGGAGAAATAAATACGCTCCCCTTATATATGAACGTCAGAACAGAAGGATGTGACTATATCCCCCCACCTGCATTAAATCAGTGTGAATCTGGGTTGCTGCAAAAGCTTTTCCCCATTGACTCCAGTGGAAAAACAGCACCATCTAGTGGTTGTTGGTTGTAAACTCACAAGACTTCCAGTAGCAAAGTAAATCTCTCATTATTTGCTTTTCAAGTGAGACTGCACAATTTTTTTCTGTTTCACTTCCTCAACCGTGTCTCACCTGTGGAACTTGGCTGCAGACTGCTGATTTGTGCTTGACTGAGAGCCGTCCTCTTCGTCCCCGTCTGTCTCGCTGTCTTCAGAGTCATCCTGTTTCCATCAAAAAAAAAGGAGAGTGAAAAAGTGAGTACCCCCCCCCCTCTCGCCTGGAATAAAACATCTGTCTGTGAAGCCTCTCCCACCTCTTGCTCTGATTCTGTTCCAGATAACTTCTTGTCCTTTCCTTTGGAGCCGGCCCCCCCGTTCTTGCGACCGGAACCTGGTTTTCGACCCCTGGAAGAAGAAAAACGATAGTGGCAGGTGTAAGTAGTGTCCCGTTATCAACAAGCTGCTGTTCCATTAAGGATCTTTGGAAACCAGAAATACTCCATACAGCTGATTTAAACAAACGTAGCCACATTTTAACAACTTAGAAACAAATGAAAATAATTCTGTAGCCTAAATCTTAACTATTCACACTGAAGTCGCTCCAGCATGACTCAAATTACTGGTGAAAATCCTTTTGAGCCGGTTATTTTCTCCCTAAAGCAAACACAAAACATCAAGCTTATAACCGCTTTAAATTAAACCAGCCACACGACTTCTTGCTCGTTTAATTTCTTTTTAATTCTCTGCCAACGTTTCTGCAACAAACTGCTGCAGTGCCAGCGTTTCATTTAAGAGTCGATACCAATGTTTCTTCCCTATAATTCCTCAATAATTAGTTCTCACTCTGATTGAAAAAGATTAAAAAAAAGTACCCAAAAGACTCATTTTTTAATTTTATTGCCTTAGCTTTAAAGTGGGAAAAGTCTGCTTCCTGCTGTTAACGTACCTGCGTGGGACTTTTTCTCCTCCGCCCTCGGTGTGGTTCTCCTCCCCGTCGCCCTGCATGTCCGGCACCGTCGCCACCAGGTCCTTCAAGAAGTCAAACTGCTGCTCCAGCTCGATACATTGCTTTCTGCAAACAGAGACACGCGGTTTGTATAAACACGGCTGCCTCGTCAGCTAACCTGCATTTAGGGATCACAGATTTTTTCTTGGTACGATCATTGTCAAACAAATAAAGAAGATTTTTTACGATGATCGCTATTATTCTGTGTTAATTTCCACATGAACACTCCTTATAGGTCTTTGTGTTAATCAGGGCTGTCATAATTAATCTTTTTTCTTTCGCATTAACTCGTGAACAACTAAGTTATTTGCTCACATCATCATAAAAATACAAATTCTGCATCATTTCGGCGAGAGAAGCTGATTTTGGGCGTGTAGTTGCCAAAACCCACTTTACCCTCCTCATCTATGACCATTCTGACAGTTTTAAAGCCTTACATTTAGAGGATGACCCCTTCGATATATAACATAACTCAGTTTTTGCTCCGTGTGCAAGCTGACCTGCCGTTAAGGTTCAGACATGATCTTTTATGTAAACTGATGACACTGAGGAATCTTTACGGTTAATCGATCGTGACGTTTAATACCGAAGTTATGCAGGGTGAAACTACAGGTTACTGGTTACCACAATAGAATATACATACAGTTGTCCGCATGATTATTCATAGCTTCCCTTTAAAAAAGGAAAATAAACTATTAAATAAGCTGAAATTTACAAAAGTAATAATAAATAAAAATTTTATGAAAATCATGACATTGTTTTTGAATTTTCTTCAAAAGAAATATTCTTAAAAACAAACAGTTAAAAAAAAAAAGAGAAATGAATAAACATTACGTCACTCATAAGCTAAAATTTGAGCCAATCAGGTGTTTTCTGTAACTCTCCATCAGACTTCTACACCCGTCCACAGGTATTCTGGCCCACTGCTCATCAGCAAAGTGCTCTGATTGGTCCAGATTGTTTGTTTTTTATTATTTTTCCAACTCAATTAAATTAAAAAACAATGTCTTATTTCACTTAATTATAATTTAGCAAATTTTTATTTATTACTTTTTTCAGTCTCCAGTTATTTGAATGAATATTAAGAAAATTTTGCCTTTTTCATTAATGGAAGGGGATGAATAATTCTGCAGACAACTGTATGTCTAGAATGCACAGAATAGTAGGATTGATCCATGCTGGGGGGATAAAAGCTCTGTTTACAGCGATAAAGAATCTTTTTAATCTTTGTTTTCATTAAGAAATGATGACGAGTATTTCATCTTTTCACCGAGCTGTGTATTCGCTTGCAGCAGCTCTTGTGATCAGTGCATAAAAGGAAATTAACCACCAGATTTTCATTCTCTGTTTCTGTCTTGGAGGCAGTGCAGAGATAAACGCATCCCACTTAGAGTGGACTTCTGCAGAAACCTTTCCAGGTGAAGGTTTTTGGCTGACCAGCTGTGCATTCAGCAGCTACATGAACGGGATGATGAGCAAACAGGTGAGGTGGTACACCTAGAAATTCACGTGGAAACTGTTATATGCTGCATATGCAACTAGTACAGACATTTAAATGAAACTGTACCAACGTGGATGACAAGATTGTGCCCGCTTGTTGGGCTCTGATTGACGCGAGTCCCAGTGTTGTTCTGCTAGACGTTCAGTCAAAACATTAAGGACCGTTTACACTTTTCAGACGTTTCAGAGTGGAGCTGCCATCAGATTCAGCAAAGTTTTTTGGTATCTTATAATAAATAAATCTACCACCACATATTTTTTACCTGCTTTCATATTTTTACTCCTTTTGCTTGAACAAAGTGTATTAAATGAATTATTAAATCCTGTATAATCAGAGATCCGTCTTTTCCTTTCATAACACTCAGAATATATTCATTTATCAGAAATTGATCCACACAGGCGAACAGATAACATATTTGACTTCAGAATCAAAATATCAGATCAAAAAATATTTAATTAACATATACATTTTCAGGTGCAGTTGCAGCCAAAACAAAGGTTCATCCATCCGTTTGATAAAACGGCTGCATGCACATTCAATGATCAGTAGTACGAATCAGGTGTACGAACTTACACTAGAAACAAGGTAAACACTGACGTCTGACATGGAGATCGGTGGCAGCGCATTTAGACCTGAACTTTAATTGTTGTTAAGCAGCTTATAAGGATTATTACATTATCCGTTTGTGCTATTTTTGCATTGTAATGACTCTTTACTTCTCTCTAGCACGTTTTTAACCTGTAAGTGAAGATGTAAACAGAAGCGGTATTCCTCAGATGCATATTCTCTACAACAGAATTGCTCAATTTGTTGGGTTTCTGCTTTATACGTGGCTTGCCACTCATTAATCAGTACTGGGAATGGGTCCAATTACACAAACATCTGATAAACATAATAAAACACCAATCATTACAGAGCCTCATTCACTATCCTCAGACAAGTCAAGTACACGGCAATTTGAACACATCTCAAGACAAATATATAAACACTTACAGATGCGACGTTGTCATTGTCTTTGCATTCCTCGATTGGGTAACTTGACAGGCTTTTGTGAGCAACGACTCCAAAAACAACTCAAGGGCCCTCGCTGACGTCTCGGTAAAGGAAATTTAAAAAAATTTAGCAAGCACACGATACACATAAACTAATTCTGCTGATTTGCAATGTGTCCAACTGAGATTCAGCCTGCCAGTGTTCAACATGACTGGGACATTATAGTCATTATGATGAACATTACTGATGCATACCAGTGTCCCCCAGTTAACACTTCCTCGTGAAGACTGCCAAACCACAGTTTGTAGAACCAGCATGAGTAAGCTTGGGGGCTGAGATTTTATAGCTAGACTTACTGCACGATTACCATCGATCTTCTGACAAGAAGCAATTCAACAATAAACTGTGAAAAGCGCGACTTTTGCTAGTAAGGATACAAATAATAACAGGAACTGCTGCAGCCACTTTGCCTATTTCTTCATCTGTCTGCATAATCTTCTTAATCCTTGCCTGCAACGAGAAAAAAATGTCTAAATTTATATGTTTGTTAATGCAGAGACACAAGTTTTTCATTTAAATCAAACCCAATAATGTTAACTTTGTTAGCCAAACACCCAAATACAACACTGTTTACAAGAGTGGGAAACACATCAAAAACACATACCGATCTCTTTGTTTACTGTATGTACAGTGTTATACGTATACGGACAGCTCAGTGTTCAATTACAGGAGAAGTACAGATAGCAAGATGTGTAACTTTCAGTTTAGTTTAGCTTCTTATGCTAAAAACAACGATATGTGCTTGCTAACTTGTATCGGACTGCTAATATGGAGATTAGAAAATAACTAAAAGCAAAATATGTTAAAGGGCCAACTCAATTAAACTGACAACCTTTAATTGATGTGGTTTTAATGTTTTGATCAAATGCTAGGGTTTGCTTGTTGACTTATTTGCTCTCTAGGCAACAAAAGAGGCCGAATCCCACTCATGCTAGTAGCAGTAGCTAGCTTTCCGCTAATGTCAGCTAGTTTTAACGCCGGTTCAAGGAAAAAGTTTTCACTTACCGGAGGAAATCTGGCGTTGTATTTCTTCTTTTTACTGGGCATAATTAATAACCTGTGTGGATAAACTAAAATAATAGACAACAAATTCTGGATTATAATTTTATATCATATATATTTCACCTCCGCCGCACATACACCAGATAGCGGTAGCTATCCGGCTAACTCGTTAGCACGTCGTCGTCACTCGTTCCTTGTTGCCTGGCGAGCGGGTCGGATCAGTTTGGCTCCGCAGGGTCCCAAAGCCGTCATGTTCAAACAAACTATATTTACAGGAAAGCGGTGCAAAAAATTTTTATTTTCGAGTTCAAATGTGTCATTGCTGCATTTTGTTGTTTGGAGGGAGATTAAAAAAAAGCTAGAAACTGAATTTTGGGGGAAACGTTTTGATAGCGTTTTAATATTCGTTGCTTTATAATATATATTTTATTGTTTTCATTAATGAAGCAGGTGTTGTTACATCATTCATCAACCACATTCATAAAGAAAATGCCTCTCTTTTTTAATCATGAAGGGCTCTGGTTGATAAAACATCAGATATGTGAATTAAGATATAGGCGTTTTTGTTGTTGTTTTTTTTTTTTTTTTGACTGAGTGTAACGGTGAGCAGGAACAGATCTGCGCATGTCCGGAAGAGTAAAAGGCTGGATAACAAACTTGGACAGGTATATTGATGCCAGCGCCAGACGCTTATGTTCAGTTTGGGATTATTTTTGTTCTTCGGGTGAGGGGGGAGAGAATATGCATGTTATATAATGACCTGTGTAGAACAGCCGGCAGTAAATAGGGAGCATTTCTGGAAAGTAGCCAAGAAGGCTAATATGAAACAATGTGAAATGTGTAGCTAGTCGGCTAGCTGCTACAGAAAGATTGAGGTAATGAGTTCTTGTTGTTTATTTGTTTCTTCGGGCTCAGCTATACACCAACCGTAGAATATATATAACCGAAATAGATATAAATCTATTTCTGTAAACAAATGAGTCGCCGGTAAGAAGACTTTGAAGCTAATGTAGCCAGCTAGCTAGAAGCAGCCGTAAACAATGATAGATGCTAACACAGAGGGATGTGAATATATGGTTTAATCTTGCCTCAAAGACGTATCATCTGCTTCATTTTAACAGGGGTGACGCTCAAAGGTTTAATTTCCAAGTCTTCGTGCCTCAGAGACAGCACTATGGAGGAAGAGGAGGCCCCTGGAGAGGGCGAGAAGGAGACCCCCTTCACCGCTGAGACCTACGCCGCTGAGGCCATGGCCGCGGACATGGACCCCTGGATTGTTTTCGACTCCAGAAAAACCCCTAGATCCGAATTTGATGGCTGGTTGGAAAGTAACAGGCCCTCACAAGTGAACAGATTTGGCGACGAGGAGGGCGGTAGGAGCCCTGTAGGGTGGATCGCCGTGCTGGGTCCCAACCACTGCCCCAGCGGAGGGGATGTTACTGGTCTCCAGGAGAGCTGGGAGAAACTCTTGGCCTGTTGCCGGCCTGTCACCTTCCAGACAGTGAAGGAGCTGGCCCTGAACCACGGGGTGCTGACTGGCAAATGGCTCATGCACTTGGACTCTGGTTTCAAGTTGGACCATGCATGGGAGTGTGTTGCCAGAGCAGCCCTGGAGGGCAAGATCTCCCTAGTTAAAGTGAGTCCCTTCGACCCCAAGACGGAAGGCAAGCAGGTCATATGTGCCTATAACCAGAACTTCACCGAGGAGGGTGAAGTTATGAATCTGGACTCCATCATTCGTGCCACGGGGGTGAAATGCCCCCTCTCGTACAAGCCAGATGTTTACACGTACCTGGGAATCTACCGAAACAATCGCTGGAAGCTTTGTCCTACAATTTACGAGAGCAAATTCGATCTGGAGTGTGTGCCTCGGCGTTCCCACATCACCAACAAAGTCACCAACCTCGAGGTGACATAAACTAGTCTGGAGCAGAGGACTGTTTTTATGAAGAGGCCTTCGGTATTGGATCCGATCTCAAGTTCTTCCACTTTTCCCACACAAACAAACAAAAAATCTGATTTAAACCTTCTTCTGTTGACGGCGTCCCTATTTTCTGTGTTGAAGAAGACGTTCTGAAAAGCTTTCTTTGAATAGTTTATTCATAACAATGACAAATAGATTCTGTTTATAGACTTAACACTTACCTGACCGGCAGGAGGGGCCGAAATCCTTGATTTATGTGCACTATTCAGATAATTAGCTGAACTAAAATAAAAAAAAATACACATATGGCTTTTCTGTTTTGCTATTTTGCTTGTTTTGTACTGAACTATAATTACAGCCTCCAAATAAAATATCATTTTGAACACCGCCTCTACATGTTTTGTGTTTTATTGCCATAAAAAAAACAAAGTGTTTTGGCTTCTGATACGGTTATTTACTTATCACAACAAAAAATTATGGCATAATTACCTTATATATCCATTCACATATGTAAAAAAAAAAAAAAAGCACACATTTCATTGAGTATTACAGGTTTACCTAAATCTGAAACGGAGATAAAACTGTGGCTATTGTAAAGTAAAGACTGTGTACTTATTTACATGTAGACCTTCATTTGGCTCTCAAGAGCAACCCCCAAACCTTCAGAGAACATTACAGACACGACTAATGCGAAGGGATACTTGATACAGACAACATTGGATTTGCATAGTTTCCTCTAAATCTGATTTACCATCGAAAGAAACCCCAGCCCCCCCCCCTCTTATTTACAGTAAAAAGCAAACCAAATCTGAACACTTTTCTGTCTACGGCGGCTACAGAAATCGTTCAAACGACAGTACAAAAACACGCTCGACTCGTTCAATCAATTACAGCCTTAACAGAGATGCTGGGTCTTGATAGAAAAATCATCTGGTGGCGAATCACCGTCCACCGTGTCGACACTATGAGGCTTAACGGGAGTTCGGTGAAGAGGACGACAGCTTGATTGTGTTAAGTTCAGTGGTTTCTCGTCTGGAAGGAGTATTTTAATGTTTTTGCTACCTTTTGTTTCCTCCAGCTCTTCATGTCCATCCTCTTTTCTTTTTTTTTTTGTGTCTGTATTTAAAAAGGAGTTTCAGTCCTCAAAGCTAAAAGGGGGGGGGGGGGGGAAAAGGTACGAGGGGGGTCTTTGTTAGAAAAACAAACAAATAAACTGATGCGGACGAGTTTTAAGTCGGGTGTCCGGACACAAACCCGGGTTGGCTTCCGCTGTGAACGATAGAAAGAAGACGCTCATCTTCCTGCATCAGTTCGTCGAATTCATCCAGATAGGGGGTCTGGTTGGCCATGCTGGGGATTTCGATCATGCCCTCGTTCTGGAGCAGGCTGACGATGCTGTTGGGGTAATTCATCCAGGTGCTGCCTGGGTTGCTGGTGCGGTCAGAGGTGCTCTGGGATGCAGTACCGGAGGCGCTCATTTGCCCCGGGTTCAGAAGGTGCTCAAAGTCTTCCATGTTTAGGCTGTCCAGAGTGCCTTGACCTGGTATTTCGGAGAGGCTGGGGAAAGATGGGAGGTCCTCGTCCCCGAACTGAGAGCCCTGCAGGGGGAAGGAGCCGCCCATCTGTGATGAGGCGGCGCTCCCCGGAGCGGCCGCCGGCTCCTGGACCGCGCTCATGGAAATGTTGGGGAAGAATTCTTGAAGGTCTGCCTGGTTGACGGTCGAGTATTCCTGGTGGGCGGCGGAGGCGGTGGTGGTGGAGGAGGATGAAGCCGATGCTTGGCTCAGGGGAAAGGTGGCCACCGGGTTGGCTTTGGGCTGAGGGCCCAGCTTCAGGCTCTCCATGATCTTCCATGTTTGGCTTGACGTCGCTGTGGACATGGAGGAGGGCGTCTCCAGCTTTGGCTGGACTGAGAAGAGATGGCCCGGCTGGGTGAAGGAGAAGGGGTTCTGGGGTTTGGACCCGCTGGCACCAGGGGGCGCCTGGGTTCCTTGAAACAAAAACACAAGAAGATATTTTCAGTCTCACTTCCCAGAATTACTCTTCTAAGAAGATTTCTCTACATAATGAAATTATTAATGGGGATATTTTATATGTATATTTTTTTAAAAATCTACTGATAATTTCTTTAAAATAATAATTATATATTTTTGAATTATTTTAATCATTATAATCATCATATTACTTATTATTATTATTATTATTATTATTAGAGATTTAGCTTTTTTCCTTCCAACACACTAACAATATTTCATAAAACAAACATACCAACTTTACAATAAATCCAAATTATTACTTGGATTTTAGGCTCTTTTTACACTTGTAATTCTTTTTGGTTACAGTTTAGTTTTCTCTTCCTAATCATCTAAAAATATCCAAAAAGTTTCCTTTACTACATGAACCATTTGAGCCCTTTGCCTATTTTTTAGGCCTCTGCTTGAAAATTGCATACATGTAATGAAATGAGTATTTCTCTGCAACCCCAAGGTCTATATAGTAAAGGGAGAAAAGTTAAGATGGATAACTATCAGTATATGTGTTATTGGCACAAAGCAAAAATGAAACCAGTTTCAAGCTTGCCTTAAAAAAAGAAAAAAAGAAAAACCCATTGATATTCATCCTGAAAGTGTTGCATCTGTATCAGATCATAGAACAGTATGTGAAAATTATCAACTCTGATAAAGTGAAGCAAAACTAATTTTAGAGATTTGACCAAAATGACCATTTTAGACAGTCTTTCCTCAAGATCCCCCAATTGGGGGATGTTGGGTTTTTAAAAAGATTAAAATGCAGAATGGTGGCGATGAATGAAGTCATGAACAGACGTACCTGTCTGCAGGCTAACTGACTGAGGCTTGGCTGTGGCGGGTCTCCTCGTGGGGTTTATGTGCCGTCTGTCTTGAGGAACGGACACTGAAATTACAACAGACGTGTTTTTATTCGGGCGCAACTCCAAGAAAGGAGAAAAAAAACCAGTTTGGAGATGGTGACGGTGACAGAAAAGGGGAGTTAACACACCACTGGATAGCATGGGCCCCAGCTTCAAGCTCTGGAACATGTCTCCTGTGCGCTTCCTCTTCTCACTCAGCCGGTATTCATCTGCAGGGGGAGTGGAGAGAGTCGTTTCAAAATAAAAGCTTTATAAGTCTGTGGAAAGGAGAGGCGAAGAGGACGACTTTTACCTTGCTCAGACGGTAGGTACTGGAAGTCCACGGGCTCGCTGACCTCGCGATCAGAGGGCCGCCGGAGCTGCATCTTCACCCTGACGGGCTCGCTGAGGTTCGTGTCGCGGTACGGCGGAGTCCGGAAAACGATGGCCACCTGCCTGTGGACGTCAGCCTGGGAGAAAGTGCCCTTCCCCTCCCAGGAGTCCTGGAAGAAGCGCACCTCGATGTCCTCTGCAGGGAAACAAGAAAATCACGTCAAGCGGATATTTAAGCTGGGCGAGGCCTCGTTTGGCTGTTCTCTTCTAGTTTTTATATAAAAGGAGCAACAATTTGCTTTTTGATGACTTTGAAGTGAAAGCAGCAGCATGAAAGTTTCCTAGAAATGAGCATCTCAGCTCCAAGCTCCATAATAACAAACAAGCAACAGTCAAGTTAATGCCAGGAAGCTCCAACCCAAGAAACCACAGTAATGTGAAACTCATGTTACTCACCACACACTTAACGTTTGTTTTTAATGGTTTAAATGGGACTGTTTTCCCCCTTTCCACGTCACTCTGCATGTTACTCATGTATGAGAAATAACAGGACATCTGAACACCGGCTGAAATGTTTTGGTTTAAGATAAGTGAGGAGGAGGTAGCGTTTCGTGCAGAATAAACTGTAACAGGGAACAAAACCTCGTTTCTGCAGTTATTCACCTTCCCTCACATTTTTTATCTGGATTTATCGTCACTGAATCACAAGATAAATGACTGTTTCCTTGTCTGATATATAATTAATTTGACGTCTAGGTGGTCAAACACAGTGGTTTCATCTGGGCCTTTTTCCACTGAAAACAGCTGCCTGTTGTGGCTGGAAATGACATTAATGAAAAACAAAACCGTTACCTTAAAGAGGCTAAAATTTTAAAGTGTTAAAGGGGACATATTATGCAAAAATCACTTTTATAAGTCCTTGGAATAGTCTCTTACAATGTTCTAAGTCACG
>JBBBVU010000005.1:18714197-18727941 GCA_037177055.1 Atherinosoma microstoma
TCCTACCCAGTTTTTCAGCCGGTCTAGTAAGATGTTGTGGTCGACCGTGTCAAATGCAGCACTGAGATCCAGTAGTAGGTAGGTCCAGTGGAAGGTAGCATGAGTAAAAAAAAACGAATTTATTTGTAATGTGCTGCTCACAGGGCATTTGGTCACAATTAGTTAACCCTTTAAAGCCCAACCCAAGAACAACTGGGTGAAAATACTTTTTTTGTAATTATGTCAAAATTATTGTAGCGTAGCCTCATGCTTCCTGGTATCCATTACAGGGCAGGAGACAAGTATCATATTGTGTACTGCAGGATTTTGAGAAAAGTTTGTACCATGAAGTGATGCAAAATGTATCAAAAACTTTATGTATCAAATATGACCCGTTTGGCTTTATAGAGTTAAATAAAAAAAACGATGTGACGGCATGAAGTTGCATTAGTCCCAGTAGCTAGGTGATTCATTTCCTTTTGAAAGTGCCATTAGCGTAGAGCAGGGGTGTCAAACTCCGGTCCTCGAGGGCTGGAATCCTGCAGGTTTTCTATGTATCTCTGCTCCAACATACCTGACTCGAATTAATGAGTAATTGTGCAGAGCTTCATTGGCTGTTGTATCCTTTTGATTTGAGTCTGTTGTTGTGTGTTGAAGAAGGAAACATTGAAATCCTGCAGGACAGCGGCCCTCAAGGACCAGGCTTTGACACCTGTGGCGTAGAGGTATCTGGTGGAGAGACATATCCTGCCATCTTATTTCTGCAGGACAATTTCAGACCTTACTTTCAGACCTTCAGAGCTTTATTGCGTTAATCACGTAAAACCAAATCAAAAATCCATGTAAACATCAACGTCTGACTCAAACTGAACTACTTTAAAGACCCCAAATGCTGTCGGAGCTTGAGCAACTCCTGCATGTAACTAGACTCAAATAGGCCGTGGTGCTTCTCAAGCATTTTCAGTCTGTTGCTCTGATATAGTCCTGATTTTATAACCGCAGCATAATCTGATGGAATCACCATGAACCCAACTTAGAGATAACATGTGTGCAGGGAAAGTGGCTAAATTTAAAAGGAAAATTCTCCTGCAGAGAAGAAAGCATAAGAATATCTTCAGCATTTTTTTCCCCCACGGATCTGTCCCAAAGCTTTACTGGTGCAGCTTTACTGGTGCATCTTTACTGGTGCATCTTAAACAGAACAATCAGACGAGAAAAACCACAGACTGTTGAAATCTTTTATTGAGCAAGAACGGACACAAAACAGCAACAATCATTGTTCTGAGTCCTCAAACGCGTCATTATGAGAATGCCTGAGGTAAAAAAAACAGTAAGTTGATCAGTGAAGACACTAAATATATTTTCCTTTCAGCTTTAGTCTTTTAATAAATTATGTTATTTCAATCTTAAAGTTGACAAACGGGCAGCAGTTTCTTTATTTTCTTGTATCACGTCATGTTTGTTCTATTGTGAAGTCACAATACGCCACTTTCACGCCGCAGCGTTCACATGAAGCCATTTAATCGTGTGTACTAATTAAATGCAGGCACAAAACTTTTATCTGTGAATCTCTGATGGTGAGAAACAGCCTCGCCCGACCAGATGCGTGCAGCGGAAAGAAGACAATTGCAAAATCATGAGCGAGAGGACAGAGCTGTGGCTTTGAGTCTGATGCAACGACGGCAGTCTCAAAGTACATGACCTCCAAAAAAAAAAACGACTTCTTAGCAGCGACAGGCAGGACCGTCTAGAACTGGAGTCAGATTTTATCTCTTGATCGCAGTTATAGAAAAGTTTGCTTCGAGTTTTTATGTCTTAGAATAGACTAAATAAATATAATCTAAAGAAATTCTATAATTTTATTGTTTTATGTAAGTTTTATAGGTTTACAAGTGAATAAGAGAATTTTTAAAAGAAAGATTTGATCAACATTTATTTCAGACATGTACAATAACATATATGTAATTTTTAAATGTAGATTAATGATAACAGGAAGTCTTTTGAAGGCTTTTATGTTGAAGTTTGGCCTGGAGGCAGCATGAGATCACTGTGGAATAACCTATCAAAATGAATGTCTAAAAGAGCCTAAGTGTAATTTTTCAAATTTTATACAAACTAGATATCAAAATAAAAATCACAACTATTCACTAAACAAGAAATTTGAGTCATTTCTTTATTTTAATTTTCCTTTAATTTAACTTCCCTTTATTTTCTTTAACCATTTTCTACCTTCTTCCTTCTGGAGGCAGAGAATATGCCAGAATTCATTCTACAAATGGAGCAAAAATGTGGAAATTATAAGCAAATAAGACCGTCTCACTGTTATAGTAGACTAAAAAAACATAGTAATAGCCTGAGCTGAACGTTATTGCACCAACATCAAATTTTTCTTTGTCAAATGATAACAAAATTATGATGAATGAAATGCTTATTAACACTACTCAATATATCTAAACACATAATACTCAAATTTCATGAAGCCATGTTGTTTCCATGATGGTTCAAAGTTGCCATAACCCAACACACACAATATTCCATAATAATGATGTGTTGTTTCCTCAAGGCAAAAGCCGAATTATAACAGGTTTTCATTATGTAATTAGCAAATAACTTGCATTAAACTATCAAAATAAAGGTTTACTCCCCTCTTAGTGTGAATATATATTTTTCCAGACTGAAAAAAGTCAGGAAATTTTTAATTTAGAACCTTAAAAAATGAAAAATGAAAAATACATTTTATATACATATATATATAAATAATTTATTTTTTTTAACCTTTATCAATCAAAGCTGTTTCCTTAGGAAAACTCTGCCAAAAAGGGTTCCAGTGGTCAGAGTCATGTGATTAATAAAGCTTTTGTTATTGGTTCCCTGCAGTCTTCCCTCTTTTTTTAAAGTGTTGTATTATTCAGAGGGAAGCATTTTGGGGTTAGAATCCACACACATGCTAATGATGTCCATAAAAACCACAAGGTTGCAGCAGCTCTACCAGTAAACTGATGCTCCACATTTCACCTGTAATGTCTTTGCACCTGATCATTCGGAGGTGCCAACGGTCACAAAACTACGAGGGATTTGAAGGACAGAAGACAGTGAAGCGGAGGCTGTTGGACGAGCTTATTTGCTAATCTTCTGTGATACTTTTGTCTTTAAGTCAGCCCAACAGGGAGCTTTGGCCAAGTAACACACTTTCTCCAGTCGGGACAGTTGTGTAATTACCTAATGCCTGTGCTGCCCTCTAGTGGCAGATGATCTCTTTTTGTCCTATCCAGAAAAAGGCAGGGCCAAACATTTGCACAGTTTCACCCTGTTTTCACCACTCTCCACCTGAGCGGCATCTATCATGATTGATAACCTCCCTTCTCCATGTGAGGGGAGCTGATCTCTGTCCACGCTCGGTTCGAGGACCTTGCACCAATGTTTTGTGAAACGTGTCTGGCATGTAATCGGCTTGCGAGGTCATTAAGCTCAAACTCTCCTCTCTCCACTTCCTTTCTCTGTCCAGGGGCATTACGGAGGCTTATGGGGATTAAGTGTCCAGAGAAGAGGAGGATATGGCCCTGGAGTCAGGAGATACAGGTGGGAAGGACCAGTGTGGTGTGGTGGGGTGATACGTTTACACTGGCTGGGTTTCAAGCTTCTCATGTGGTTTATGGCAAAACCGGAAACAGATAAACCATAAATACATTTCTGTTTTCTCGTAGTTTGTATCTATGACCACATTTTTCACACAGTATGATTGAAATCTCCATATTTAGCAAGGTACACAAAGTTTAGAATACCTTACAGCCTCTATAAGCCCTACTGAGAGATTAAATGGTTTGTTGATAAATCCTCACTAGTTGCTCAGGAGCTAGAGTTTAACTTGTTGTGGAGGTTCCAGTTTGATTTCCATGTTGAAACTGAACACAAAATGAGTGTGAAGGTGAATATGCAACACTGCAAAGCACTTTTTGTATTGAAACTTCATACCAGGAGCCTTAATGTTGCACGGCAACGGTGAACATCAACACATCACCATGATGTCCACAACTAGCTAACACAAATTTAAACAGTTTTCCTAGACCATGAGGTTGCTGAAGGTACAATCATGAACCTTTCAGTCATTACATAATGAACCTTTCTTTAATGATCAGGAAAATGTGCACAACTCCACCGACTGGCAGCACTGGTTTGTCAGGATGTCTGTTGGCAACATGAATTAAAAAGTTATGGACAGATTTTGATGAAATGTTCAGGAGATCTCAGAAAGGGAATAAAGAACATGTTGTTAGATTTTGGGGGTGATTGGGATCACTGACTGGATCCAGGACTTTTTTTAAAAAGGTTTCTTTACTATGAGGAGAGAGGGATCATTTCACTTTAATTATTGTTGTTGGTAAGAGCATTATTATATACAGAGTATTGTTATTATTACTTTTCTTTTATCATAAGATGATGTAATGTCTAGTATTTAATGATGATTATGTTATAATGACTAAAAGTGTTGTGATTATCGGGGTAGGATCAGATAAACTTGTGTTTCCACACGCTCCTTTTGAACTGTTGTGTTTTCATTTTTCTATTTTTATTTCTCTTTTTGTTTTCATACTTGTTATCATGTTCAAATAAACCATTTCAATCAATCAATTTTTCCACAATCATTGGCAAAAAAATCGCTTAGCGGAGGTCTGCGCTCTCTGAGTGCTTCTAGTACGTATATAGAATTGATTTCCTATGTTGTATCACACCAAAAGTCACACTTTATTTCACACGCTGGTGACACAGAGTTAAAAAGGCTTTGACCCTTTTATACTGTAGATGCTGCTTGTTTACTCCTTTGGTTGGTTTTAACTATCACACCCCACTTCACACTCTATTCATCACATATCACACGTATTGCTTTGAGGATTACCAAAGCTTTGGTCCATGAGTTGCTCCAAATAAAAACACCTGCTGAGTCTTTAGAGCGGTTCTGGACACTCATTGTGGTGAGTACTTCTGAACAGTCCTGGTATATGATGAGCCAGGACTGATATGCTTCGACCTATGTGTTATATCTGATGTGACATGCAACATAATATTCAGTTTTTCCCCCTTTTTAAACAATAAAGATTGTTAAACAATTTGGGAGCATTTGTCTGCACACCGCAGATAAAACATACATTCGTATTCACATTTCTATTTTACAGAGACCACATTCCTCATGCAACTGTAAAGCCTCCATGTATCCAAAGTCCCAATATCATCCATATTCCATGTAAATAAAAAACCCAGAGCAGGGGTTTTTGTTTGGCCCTAAATGTGAATCAAAAGCGAAAGCGTCTTGTTCTGCTCTGAACTTTGTCCAAGCTGGTGTCACCTGATCCTGAAACCATGTCCATGAAGATAAGCCCTGAAAAATTAGTGTTTAGTTTAAAAAGAAGCCTAAAGTTGCTTTGATGCGTCGATCTGCAACTCTGTAGTCTAGAGCAAGTGTTAAAAACAGCAGTATGTGCTGCACGAGTAAAAGCTCAGGGTGAATTTATTAGTACAATTATTTATTTTATTTTACCTTTATTTAACCAGATAAGTCCCATTTAGATTAATTATCTCTTTTACAAGGGAGCCCTGGCCAGGATGGCAGCAACTACAGTTATAACGATACAAAATAACACAAAGATGCAACTTTTATTTGAAAAAGTAATAAAAAGAAAGTCATATATATATGACGTACATACAGTACCAATTAAAATGTATGCATGTCTGTTAAATGTGACTAAGATCAGTCTCCGGACGTAGTGTAATTTTCTTTGTAACTTTATTGATATTAAAATTATCAGAAAAAGCTGTTTTATTGACGGTGAAATCTGAATATTCCAGTGTGTGTTTTTAAAAGATTTCCCAGTTTACTGAATAATATTGAAGCAAAGGTTTTCTTATTGGGCTTCAATCTCAAACTGATTGCTGGTGCAGGAAGTTTGTGGTCAGTGAAGACACACGAACACACTTGCGTTGCTCAGCACAGTCCACATGAGGAGGTAGAGCCGTTATGAATACCTCATTCTGTTTTAAAGCCACACATCTCTGGTCATATGAGCTGTCGGGGTATCTGGCTCATCTCGTGGCCTGATATCCAGCAGGAGAAACACAGTGAACAACACTGCTGCTCTTTGTTTTTTATACTTTAACCCAGTGTGTTTATTTGTCCTGGTAGGCATCGTTAAGCGTCACTCGGTTTTATTGATGGAGCCAGAACTTCTGGGACTTTTGATAAGCTAGTTGACACAAAACTGGTTTGAACGGGTCTTATCAACTTGTTTGCAAAAAGATGGGCGAGGCACTACTATTAAGATAGTGGAAAGGGGATAAATATCTACATCAAAGCTGCTCTAATGAAACAGAAAAAAGAGAGGGTAGCGTAGTCTTGACAAGGTAACTATCAGAAAATGTAGCATAAATGCTACCCTGGTAAATCTCTTGGTTTTTAGTTCCAACAAGGAATTAGCATCTGTCTCTGTAGTTGCTTTCACTTTTGTGATAAGTTATATTGCAGCTAATTGTTTTAGTTTTTCTTTGCACAACTCAATTATTTCAATTCAGTCTCGCTACTTTTACCAACGTTGGACCATCAAAAGCTAGCACACAAACTTAGCAACTAATAAAATTGGTACATATAGGAGCTACATATTTAGCATAAATGCTAAGAGTGTCCCTCACCTAATGGATATGTTAATAACATGTTAACACGTTTACTATTAATTGTTTTTAGTGATTTGTATGTCTGTGTTGTTTCTGCTGCCCCCATGTGGCCAAAAAAAACCCATATAATTTGGTTCTGAACCCCTGGACGCCAGGAAGAATAATGGGAGTTGTTGGATGGAGCTAAAGTGGATTCAGCATATATGCTACGCTGGTAAATCTCTTGTTTTATAGTTCCAACAAGGAATTAGCATCTATTTCTATAGATGCTTTCACCTTTGTGATAAGTTATATTGCAGCTAATTGTTCCAGTTTATATTTGCACAACTCAATTATTTCAATTCAGTCTCGCAACTTTTACCAATGTTGGACCATCAAAAGCTAGCACACAAACTTAGCAACTAATAACTTGGTACATGTAGGAGCTACATATTTAGCATAAATGCTAAGAGTGTCCCTCACCTAATGGATATGTTAATGACATGTTAACACATTTACTATTAATTGTTTTTAGTGATTCGTATGTCTGTGTTGTTTCTGCTGCCCCCATGTGGCCAAAAAACAAACAAACATATAATTTGGTTCTGAACCCCTGGACGCCAGGAAGAATAATGGGAGTTGTTGGATGGAGCTGATGTGGATTCAAATTAAACAAAACAAACAACGTTGACTCTCTGGTCCTGAATACTAAGACTTTAGATTATATTGGAAAGATTTATGATTGTTAGTTCCTCCCTTACAAACTCATCTGTAATACAGAGGCTGTCTTTTCTTCAGTTACCTGCAGGCAGTGCATTTCATTATAGATCCTTATAGATCCTCTAATCCTACAACATTGACCCAAACTGGAAAATCTCAACGTTGACCGAGTGGGCTGATGATGCCCTGATGTTGAACCATGATGATAGTGATGTCTTTTGTTCTCGCAACGACAGGCTGCAACAGGTCAGTGGTCACACAGTTGGTTACAACAAATAGGCTATCAGATGGAGGGAGGGTTTTTATAGATATTCCTCACAGGATGGACTGTTTATTCAGCACTTTTTAGGAGCTGATCAAAATGTAATTGTCCTCTTTGCTCTGATTTCTGATAAAATACCTGTTTTACAGGAGTGACTGTAGAGTCTGACTTTTGAAAGAAGTGCAGGACACACTTCTGCATCTCACTGCATGTGGAACGCCAACGTAATTACTTCAAATAAACAACATAATGTTACATTAGCCAAGAAAGGAAATGTCAAATATGTAGTTTTCAGAATTATTCAGCAATCTATTCTGTATAATATCTGTTGCTCTCACATCGATCTCTATGTTGTTTTTTTTAAGCAAATAAAGAAGACAAAAAAAGAATAAACTAGCTCTCAGATAGCGCAGACTTCCACCAAGCCATTGTAATTTTTTTTGCTTTAAAAAGAACTCCAAATGTTGATCCGGATCACCCCAAAATCAAATCACTTGTTCCTTATTTAATTTATGACATTTCCTGAAAATTTAATCGAAATCTGTTCATAACTTTTCTGAGACATGTTGCCAACAGACAGACAGACAAACCACTGCTGCTGAATACACGAACTCCACTTCGGCTGAGGTAACAAATAATAACGTAAACATGCTTAAGGCTATTAGAAGAGTAATCTCCCACTTTCTGCTGCTTTGACCTGCAGTAAGAAGACTCAGAGGAGACGACAGACCTGCAGCCTCTAAAACCAACAAGCTCGTGTAGCTGTGAAACGTTTCATAAACAAATGCTGAGAAGCGACCGACACAAGTATCGATGGTAGCTGTAGACGCACAAATAATCACAATACAAATAATGAGTTTGTATTTTTTCACAAAAAGCATTTAAATATACCAGAACAAAACGCTGTTCTTAGAGCCAGGGTGGCCCCATTGTTCTAGCTACATGCTAACTGTTCCGTCGTAGCTTAAGTTTTAATTGTGGTTCCTAAGCCTCAATATCTTGTGACAAATTTCCCAAAGTATATGTAAAATATGTCCAGCCTGAACTTAAGGCTAAAAAGGGATTACACACTTTGCATTTTATATGTGTGAAAATCATAACAATAAACAGCATAGCCTATGTGGCTAATGCTTTATAGTTGCGGCTAGCGCTACAGCAGTAGCTAGCATTAGATTACAGCGGCTAACACCATTGTAGGAGCTTTTTTTTTCTCTTGACAGTAATTAACTTTGTTGGCTAATTAAGTTCAAGGTTATTTATATTTGTTCTGAGAATTTTTTTATTTATTTAGCTATGATTCTTTTCTTTTTGTTGAGTAAGGGTTGCCAACCGTCTCGTAAAAAACGTAATCTTCCCGTATTTAAAGAAAATGAGACTTGTTTCATATTAATTAATTCAGAATGATCATTTTCATTTGTAATTGGGTATTTACATCTCTTTAAAGCAGATTTGACTTTTATTCCGAATTAAGTGGCAATTAAAACTTTAATATAAACATGGCCAGTGTCATGGCAGCACATTCCTTCCCCCCCACTGGTCAGGCCATAGTCACTAAAGAAGCACACTAATTCTCCTCAACATATATCTTGAGTTCATCAGTAAAACTTCAAAGACAGTATCAACTCACAGAGGCACAGATTGTGACTATTCTTTTTAAAATTAATCTAATCAAACATAGCAGCCACCCTTATTGAATTAATCATGTAATGACTTTCAGGGAGACTTCCATAGTGTCGGCTAAACCGGATATTTAGGTTGTAGCACTCAATACAACTTGAGAAGTTGTTTTTTTTTTGCTGGAAATGGTTGCTAAGTGCATCTTTGTGAGTGATTTACATTGCAAAAGAGGAGGAGAGCATGCAAGGATCTTTTTGCCAAACAAAGGCGGTGTTAATGGCCGTGTCATTACCTAGAAGCCTGTCTCCTGAGACAGACCTGTTGACTGCGTGGACGGACTTAGGTTTGTGTACTGGCTAACAACCAGTTGCCAGGGCTTAAACAGCATTCCTCTGAGTTCCACCCATACCATGCATTCCTTTTGTCTGAGTGTCACGGAGGACATTTCTGTCAAACAGGCTGCTGGTATCTGAGTGCTTTGAAGACTAAAGTCCTGCAGCCAACAAAATGATGAATGATATCAACTGGCCAGTTTATCTCCTCCTGCAGATCAGCTTTTATCTTTATCAACATCTGATGATTAGGGAAAGGAAACAAAAGACAGCTCTCAGTCATACTGGTCAGCGGAGCCGGTGTTGTCACCTTTGACCTACTCACAATAAGGCAGTTTACAGAGCGACAGACTCCTTTAAGCAAATCTAACAGAAAAAGAAAGTAAAAAGAAATGCCAATAAAGTTTTACACAAATTCACGAAACTGTCATGAAACGTATTTAATAAAACTACATTCTGGAGAGTTCTACACATCTATAAACAGCTTCTGATTAAAAATGAAACTATCCACGACACGTACTGTAAACCTGTTGAACCAACTATCAGTGATCTCCCGTCATCTGCACATAGCAGACAGCTTGACATAGGGTTGCGAGGACAAGTTATTTGCATTGAGAGCACATTCATGGCTGCAGCATGCTGATAGCCGACTCTCTGTGGATAGACTGTGACCCCGTGGTGTAATCCGCATTTTCCTGCAATTACAGTCACTGGCCTGTGATGTAATTAAAACTTGCATGGGTTGCGCTCTGTCCTCATGCAAACAGGCCTGCTCTCTGTCTTCTCCTATGCACTCACAAACACACATCCAACCACGCACGCACTCGTATGCATGCAAACACATGACAAGGAGACTTTGTTCTCCTTTATCATCAACAGTCCCAGAGAAGTCCTTCAGCACCAGACACACACTGTCAGAGCTCTCGGTCGTACTTCACCGTCGGCCAATGCAAATACTGTATGAATTAATCCAAAACCGTGTCCACATAAAGAAATCCTTTGATGCTGCCTTCGCTTCCAGGGATTCTCTCTTTGCAGGACACATTTCAAACTCTGTTGTTTATAAATGTCACTTTTGATGAGGAAGCTTTTTAAAACTCAAAGTTAGCCTCATGCTCAGAAGTCAAGTGTGATGTCTGCAAATAAAATCCACAAATATTAATACTAATATACGGAAATGAATTGAATTAGACCTGGACTCAGTTTTGACTGATTATAATGAATTGTATTGACTGGTGAAACGTCCCAGGGTGTAAGCCGGCTGACGCCTGATAGCAGCTGGGATAGACTCCAACCCCAGCACAACCTTTAATTGGATTAAGTTGGTGTAAAAAATAGATGAATTAGATTGAAAAGATTTAGATTGAATCTGATTAAAATGGATTATATTTAGATTGTATTCGATTGGATCTGACTTGAATTCCTGGTTCCTGGGTTGCACGGCTGGGGCACTAGGGTGCAGACTGGTCCCTGCCGGGTGGCCGTCTGCATGGGCCCGGTCCCCCTGGGTGTGGTATGGGCCCTCTGCCCTTGGGGGTGGGGGGGCGCTCTTGGGCTCTTGGGCTCTTGGGGCCCGGGGCCCTGTGCTCTGACTGCCCTGGGTGGCCGGCTCCCGGCGGCTGATCATGGTGTGAAAGCACACCAAACATATATATGCATACATATATTTGTATGCATATATATTTTATTTATTTTATTTTTTATACTGTTTATACTTTTAGCACTGGAAAGGTCTGTACTTTCAATTTCGTTGTACAATGTACAATGACAATAAAGGTTTATTCTATTCTATTCTATTCTATTCTATTCTATTCTATTCTATTCTATTCTATTCTATCTAATACAAGGCCAAGTGTGGTTGCATGGTTTTGTGTGCTGGAGAAGAATGTGCACTTTAAACAACGCAGCCTCCCCCGCTAAATCCATTCATTTGCAAATGCTCAGTGTTTGCATGTTGAGAGACATTTCCATGATGTTAAACTATACAAAATTTTCTGATCTGAAATAATTATAGTAAGGGGACTGTATCTTTGAGTTAAACAGGGTTACAGCTGTATTTCATATAAGATCTGATGTATTGGCAATAAATACTGAAGATGTTTCTTATAAAACACAGCAGAAGTCATTCACAATATTTCAATCAAAAACTACTGTACATTTAGTTTTTCTTGTTAACTTTTTTTGTTCAACCTTGTCAGGAAAAAAAAAAACTGCTGCATTGAAAGATAACCTTAATTCATTTGCAATGATATAAAAAACAAATAAAGGAAGATATATGATGGAAGGAATACAGGAAGGAAAAAAATTGGGAAAATAACCCAAAATATAAAACTAATAAATTAAGAAGAATTATAGATTAATGAATAATGATTAACTAATATGAAATTAAAAACATGAATAAGATTGGATAAAAAAAACTAGATAAATAAATAGAATAAATTAGCTAAACCAGAGGGGGTTTTCTCACAAAATTGTATCAACAGGCATCAAGGGGTTAAAAAGATGGAAATGAATTGTCACCATTTGAATTTATTGTATATAACATGCTTAATAAACCCTTAATACTTATTGTTACTGCAGCAAAGTGATAATCTAATATCACAAAGTTTGCGATTTAGGAAAAAACGGGGTATGAAAAAGAAGGCCTCAGTATGAGTCAAGCCCCGTGTAAAGTTATCTAACTTTCTGATCCACCTTGTAACGACAAATTTCATACCTCTATACTTCTTGCATGATTAAGACTTTTTATTGTTTCTTTATTTAACCTTAATTTGTCTTTGAAGGGGAAAAACACTGAATTTACAGTCAGTTTTAGTCCTTACATTAAAATAGAAATCAGTGAAACAAAATAATAAAAAAAAAGAAAGATATTTTTTTTAATTAACGAAAGATTTAAATGGAGCACTGAAGGCGTAGTCCAAAAGAGCAACAGATGCACCGTGGACAAAAGAAATCCATTTTCCAAACGATATCCATCAGTTTGACTGTTTCTTTCTCCTTCGCAAACAAGCAAACCTATTCAAGCATTTTCCTTCACTGCTGCCACCCCAGCTCATTCTGGTCCTTTACCTGACACCATATTTGCATATTGACTTGAAAGCTAGAGGCACTCATGTGAACAACAGCATGAAAACGATGTCAGAGGTAAAACACAATGAATTTGAAGAGCGCCTCTCAAACTACCGGCATCTTTAGGATTTTTCCACACCGTTGTTCAGTGACAAACAATCATGCTTAACAGTTGGCAAAAGATGGGTAAACTGCTGTTAAGGGAAAGGCCACGGAAATACAATGTGACTGGCAGATTGGCCTTTTTACTTTTTTCAGATTCCGAGGGCTGTGTACTGCCCCTAGCGGTGACTTCCTGTATCTAGCGTTTGGGCTGCGATGTGCTGCTGTCGTCTTGCACCAACTATTTACAAAGACGTAGTGGAACATTGACGTGTACACTTGCGTACACACCAAGTATATCTCAGCCCTTAAAGGGAGACTGTGTAACTTTTGACCCAACTAATGTGAGTTAAAAGGGATGATTTCCGGGGTCAATATACAGTGCTTGATGCATGTCGGCACTCCGAGGTGGCTGCCCTCTTCAGAAACCAGACGTTGTAACATTGCAGGAGCGGATCCGTCTCTCATGGGATCATGTGACCTGGAGCACTTTGCTTAACGGCTCCCCCTCTATAAACACAGAGGGCTCTGATTTGTTCTACTTTTTCCTCCTCTTCGATCAAAAGTTTGTCATGGATGAACGAAGTAAGAAGGTGAAAATAGTGTATGACTCATACATCGTTTTCACCTTCTTACTTTCGATACTGGGGCAGATTGATGCACAGGCCAACCTAGGCTGCAGCCTAGGGGACCCCATGAGTGTAGGGGGCCCCTATTGGCCAGAAGATCTTTAACCTTAACCTTTATTGGCCCATTACAAAAATAGTAAATACAAAGCAGCTGATTGGCTGAATGCAGCCGGATCCCTGTTTACTCAATCAAAAAAATAAAAATACTGGTGACAGGGACAGTGATCATCAGTCTGATCTCACTGCAGGCTAGATAGACTGGAAATTCTGCTATGTGCTGCTACCGGTGCAGAATAGATGGTATTTTTTTTGGAATGGTTTTATTCTGGTACAGTGTAGTTCTGTCTGCCTGCATGTTGTCATTTTCTCTGTCAGATATTCTAATGCATAAGTTT
>JBBBVU010000005.1:18765877-18777919 GCA_037177055.1 Atherinosoma microstoma
ACAAAACTTAAACTTAGCAACAAACGCTAAAAACAAAAGAATAAAAATCTATCTGTGTGGCAAACTTACAAGACTTATGTATTAATTGAGTAGAAACTGATCAAACCCGTCGACATTCGAGGAACTGGTTTATTTGTTCATCTGATGGGACTGAACTGTCAGACTCAGGCTTCGTAAGGTCATCTCTAATGTTTTAATCGTGAATAAAACACATAACTAGGATAAAACATTGCTGTTGTGCTATTTCCTGTTAGAGGTAATACGGAGCACTAAAGTAAATATCTTGAGAATATAAACATCTTCGATCATTCTGGTGTTAGTCCAGTCGGAGCAAAGCTAACTCTGCATTTACAGCAGAATCTGATGTTTATTTTCCTGTCTTGCTCGTACACTCGTATCTCTTTTTACGTCATTTCCTCTGTTGTCACTTTGATTATGTGCTACATTATAATAATAATAATGAGGACAGTATCTTTGTTTTTAACCTTATAATGACAAAAGTGTGCTGTTATCTGTTTTTTTAACTATGGCACGGTACTTTAAAGCAGATGGAGACCAGATTTTTGAAATGTGGTATCTTGGCTGTGCTTCGTGGGAAGTTTCAGGCCTGGAAATGGAGATAACAAAGGTTAATGTATTTTAAAGTTGTAGTGTGTAAGAATTACTGACATCAAGTGGTAAAGATATGCATAGAAATTACTTCAAATGCTAAGATAAATAGATATAAATTACTCATTCTAAGAGAATAAAAAAGGTTTTTTAAGTTAAGCGATTAGAAACCAATGAAACAGTTTTTTATGATATATTATTTTTTTCTCTCATTTAATTACACATTGCACCTTTAAAGTGAGAGTAAGCACATAGTTTTAAGATTCACAAACTTTCTAGAGTTGCTTTAAAGGAGCATTTTTCTTTAGATACACATTTTCATACTAAATGATAAGCACAGTAAGTGATTCATTGTCTTGCCAGGAATTAAACCTCCAACTTCCCGAGAAGTGAATGAGCAGTTCTAAATCCTGAGTCACAGCTGTGCTGTGGGACAGTAACCTCTAGTGTGGATTAGAGTTGTGCTGATACCGATACTAGCATTGGAAATACTGGCTGATCCTGACAAAAGTAAGGGGATTGGAATGGGCGAGTAAGTTGAATAGACCTCAGAAAATAACATGGGTATCAGATCAGTACTCAGTATTGGCAGATACATAAATCCCGGTATCACATAAATAATAAAAATAGTATCGGAATTGGAACATCCTCAGTCTTGATACAGTGGATGTAAAAAGCGTTGGCTTTTTATAATGTGAAGAACATATAACCACCACAAACCATTTTAGAACGTATCTCACATCTAATGTGACCTATAATCTGTACAATTCAACTGAAAACAAATCTTAAAGGTGAAGAAGAAACATAAAAATCCACAATAAGCTGGTTGCCTCAAAGTTTACACCCTTAAACTAATACTTTTGGTTTAACTGCATGACATTCAGTCTCTGCATAGCACGACACATCTTCACGTGGCAACATTTTCCGACTGTCCCTTGCAAACATGCTCCAAGTGTCAGATTATAAGGACATTTATTGGATGGACTCTGGCTCAGACCTGTCATTTTCTTCTGGTGGAGCCATTCTTTGGCTTGTTTGCATACTTCAAGGTAATTTTCTGATAAAAAGTCCTCTTTCAGACAGACACCTGAAGGTTTGGGGTGTTACACTTTTATTGTTCTTATTACTCATGACTTCTAACCAGTCGGATAGTGCTGTGGGTGAGACGGTCCTCTGGACCAGAATGTGCCAGGAGAGGTGGTCGGATCAGAGTTGGAATCATCTTTGTTATTTATGGTTATTTATTAACGTGGAGTATGATAGAAACAATACTGGAACTGAGAAGAGCTGAGTAATAGATCCGTTTGTCTACCCCTATGTTTAGAAAACTGAAATGCATTTGATTTTATATAAAAAAGAATTAGGTTAATGTTAAAAATTCTCTTAAGTTTCAGTAGTTTATATATAACATTTCTTCCTCTACAGTTTAAGCAGCTGTGTCGTACCTTCCTCAGATTTTAGCTAATATTAATGTCCTAACATTTACTTTAACTTCTTATATTTAGAAATGATATAAACATAAAATAAATGGTTCTTAATGCAGGTAAATTCACAATCTATCACCAAAGCCTGGCATAAAAGTACTTAAAAACAATATACAAAAATCTAGTTGTAAAAATATAAAAGTCAACATTTAAGTTTTGATGAGAAATATTGTGTTGATACATAACTATGTGTGGAGATGTACTTGTTTTATCTAACTATTATTTCAGGCGCTGTTTATTAATTTAGTTGTCATTTTTCCATCAGTGGGTAAGAAGGGGGGAAAAACTAAAAATGAGGATGTTGATCAGTAGCCTATGTTGCTACATATGGTGCTACAAGAGGTTTTAAATAAAAATAATCTTGTACTTGACCTCAGTGAATATGCCACGTTGTCCACGTTGCAGAAGTAGGTGTTGCTCAAAGTTGCTTTACAGAACTTGCTTAACCAAGGCTTGGTCCTGACCTCCTGCCACCACTCCTGTGTGTTGCAGCTCACAGAATGTGGCCCTTATTTCTACCGTCAACATGGCAAAACATTAAACTACAGTTAAGGTTTGCTGCTGTGAACAGTTGGGAATAAAGAAGCAGCAGTAAATGACCTGACAGCTCAGATCCCACAACCAAACTGAGATTTAAAAACAACTTTATTGTAAAAAACTTTTTGGGTTGTCAGTAGTTTGAGCAGCTGCTGGGTTATGGATACTTCTTTCAGGCGTAGTAATTCCTCAGCCCGTTCTTCTGTGATTTAACCTCTTAGATTCTAGCAACTCCATTTCTAAGTAATAATTCAGATGTTTATTTTTGCTGATGCTTAGTTCAAAGATTAATGGGAACTTGTCATTTGTAACTTTTTGCAGGTAAAAGATCCTTCCAAATAGCACCCAAAGCTCATGATATAAAATTGGCTTTAGCATGCTTCACTTTGCATGGATCTCACTGTGCAAATTTAGCTTTTTTTATTTTTTTTATTTATTCATTTATTTATTTAATCTTGTCCTGCTAGATATCACAGCAAGCAGAATAGTGGTCTGGCTGCTATGTTGTACCAAGTGTTTTTGCTTTACCAAGGGTAGCATAATGGATATTAGATATATTAATCTTTATGGATACAAGGCTCTTCTTGATTCTGAAGTATTTTTTTTCTTTTTTCTTTGTTTATTGTGGGATTATATATTAATGTTGGTCCTGAGAGGGGAACAAAGGGTAGAGGAGTGTGAACAGAAGAGAAAGAAAACAACAACTGGACAAAGGCAGACAACCAGCTGCTTCATCTGTATAGAAACTTTGCAGAAATCACCCTCCAGCTTATGTAGGAAAAATAAGCAGAGAATCATCAGGAGCACCTACGGGAAAACAGATTAATAAACACACGAAGAATGACATCACCAGCAGCAAGTGTATCAGGAGCATAATTGTAGTTATTTGTGATTGAACCTGTAGGACAACACAGCTGTTGTCTGATAAAAGAGTGTATTAGTGAGCAAAAAATGCAAATGTTGCTTCAACCTTGTTCTCACAGTTTGCAAAGCATCTCGTTTGATTTCATATAAAATCTGAAACTTGTCCATATGTTGATTCTTATTATTCTTTTTTGCATAGTGTCATGAGAATACCTCAGAGCTAATTGTACTTTCTTACCGGCTGTAGATCGTGTTTGCCTTCCTCTGTACTACATAAGCAGATTACATCTGATTGGATCTCGTCCCGCCTTTCCACACAACTAAGCTAGGTCTGATTGGATCCCCCCCCCAATTTTAATTCATTGACAAAAGAGTCAATAGCCTACACCATAGTCTTTGTCCTCGTGCTGTAGTTTCTATTTGGTTATTATCTAGTTTTCGTCAGAAACAATAGTCATTGATGAAGATTCACTGAATGAACCACTTCCACATGTAGGGACCTAAATAGAAAAAAAAGCCAGTGCTGTTTTTTTACTTTTAGAGCGGGTAGTGACTTCAGACATCTAAATATATTCTCTCAAGCACAGAAAAAGGCATTTCCATTTTATAAGCTTTATTTGTTTTTGTGTTTTTTTTCCCTTTTTAAAAGAAACTGAAACCATTGAGCTTGATAAAAGCTATTTGATGAAACTAAAGTGTTTTTTATTTAAATATACCTGACGCACCCCAAAAAGGGAAATAATTATGCGAATTAAGAGTCAGTAACAAGTATTATTATTATTAATAATAATAATAATAATAATAATAATAATAATAATAATAATAATAATAATAATAATAATATTAAAAAGTCAGTTTGTACTGTACAGCTATCTTCAATGAGACCAACAAGTGGCTGCACAGTCCTGAATTTTGATAAATGCATTGATTTAAAAAAAATAAAAAGAGTGCGTAATGTGCAAACTGGAGTGCTGAGTGGGAAAATTTTGAACTGGAAATCATAATAATGTCCCCACCAGATGAAACATGTGGCGCTGTATGTGTGGTTTATGTTTTGCTCCTCACAGATTCACTCAATGCATGAAGATGCTGGGCTACTGATGGTCTGAAACATCATTTTATTTATGCTGCTGCATAAAGGGATCATTAATCATGTTATTGTGTCTAAATACCTATTTACCAACAAACAATGTAATCCAAAGTAGACTAGATTATATCGATCCTTAGTCAAAATCAATCAATACATACAGTATATACAGTGTATGGCATTTTTTTTTGCAATATAAAGAATATCTCGGCAAAGATGATTTGAAGTGCCCTGAAGTAAATCTTTTATGTAATCAGAAAGGTCTCTTACTTCCTCTCACTCCTTTGCCACATTACACTTTTCTGAGATTTCCTCGAATTAACAGGGAAGGATTTCGCAGCACCTAGACAAACCTTTTTTTTCCCACTTCACTTTCGGACTGTGCTGTTGGTGCAAAATTCAGTGCGCAGCTGTAATTTATCACCTGCTGCGACACATTTGTGTGGAAATGTTTGGCTGAGCGAGGGTCAAGGTTTGCTTTGAGGTTACATGATTTGCAGGCTGCTTTAAACCTTGTTATCAAAGCTTGTGATTATAAAGAAATAACATTCATTGTAGAAACTTTGCATGTTGCACACTTACTTGCTTAACTAAATGTATAAATCATAATGAATCGCATGCAGTAAAGGCATATTTATTATCTTGGCCCCTGGAAGAACAGCCATTGCTCCTATAATGGAGTGATGACTAATGGGGATCCTATTAAATAAACATTTAATCAAGAGTTACTGAGAGTAATAGTTTACTGGTGAGTGATGTTATATAAAGTCTCATCAATTAGATTGAATAAAAACATCTGAACAGGACAGACTTGGGTCCAGGTTGACATATCTAACAACCATTGGATAGATTTCTAATAATTTCTGCTGTAATGGTCAGCGTATCACCGTACACTTATATCTCCAAAACCAGTCACCATACAATTGCTGCTCGAGCTAACCACTAAAGTGTTGTGTCATAAAAGATTTCCCCCTTCCAAGGAGGCCTGTCCTCAGATAGGAGCTAACAAACCATACCTGAAAACTGGGTTCTATGAATTATAATCATCCACAGTTCCTGGAGTGTAGAGAAGCAACTTCCTCCATTAGTTAGAAGAATTATGAATAAGTTCCTGCAGTCACTGAACACCTGTATTTCTAGGTTTATTTTACATGTAACATTTCCATCATCTCTAAACTAAATTTATAAATGTATCTAATAATTTTTTCATTGAAATGCCAAAAACAACAACACTCTTAATTTTCTCTTTTCCAGCAAAGAACAACGTAACTTTTGCTCTTTCACACATTTGAAATGTTCTTCTTTCATCTTTTAGCTTGGTCTATTTATTTATTTATTTAATTATTATTATTATTATTATTATTATTTTTTTTTCACAGCATAAATAAATACAGCAACTCTGAACTGGGCTCCAGACTTAATTTGACATTAAGTGATAACAGGCTGACTTCACAACTTGCTTAATGTGACTACTGAAGTCCAGGTCTGAGTCCAGGACTACACCCAGATTCCTGGCTTGGTTTTTAACTTGGCTGTTCAAAGTTGAGCCCTGACTTTTAATCTTTTTTCTTTGGCTCCCAAAACTATGATTTAATTTTTTTTTTTCATTTAACTGAAGAAAGTTCTGACACATTCAGTCTCTAATCTAATCAATGCATCTGATCGGTGATTGGATCAGACTATAGTTTCCTGGTGAAATGGTTGTGTAGATCTGTGTGTCATCAGCATAGCTATGGTAACATACTTTATTGTTTTTCGTAATTTAAGCAAGTGGAACAGCAGTGGCCCCAGGATGGAGCCTTGGGGAACTCCACTGGTTATTTTAGTTCGTTCATGCTTATAGTTTCCTATAGACACAAAGTAGTCCCTGTCTTTTAATAGATTCAGTAGCACCAGGACTGAAATGTTGCTGTGCACAACTGTGGCCAACTAGAACCAATCTGAGAAGACCCATCCCTTCTCTACCTTTTAACTGGCATGGGTACCTTTTTAACTTTAACAGTAGTGGTGGGTATTTATCGGCTACACTGATTTTCACGGCTTCGTTTGAGGCTGAAAGGATGGACACGGCTCACTTTTCTTTATAAAAACATGTTAACTGTAATGCTCTGAAACTAAACCTCCATGGACAAAAAGAGGCCAGATTGATTGATTTTTCCACCCTTTCAAAGCTAGCTGGCAGCTCATTCTCAGTCTGAGTAGGATTGATGTCCAGCCAGAAATAATAAACTAATTATCCGAGTTGTGCTCATCGAATAGGATTATGTAACTAATACATTGAGTTACATGACAATTCCTGAGTTTGTTTCCTCCTCTTCTTGCTCTTGTTCGTCACATGGACGAGATATTCATTCAGTCGTTGCCCTTCAGACTCCTCACAGCCTTTCCTCCCCTCCCATTTGTTTAGTCAGGCTTCTCATTGAGGCGGCGTGGACGCTGAGGAGGAGTCTGCTCCTTCTTACTCTCAGTCGGTTACAACAGAAAGGCTGAGTAGGACTTTTCTTATCACTCTCTGTAAACTATGGAAACACCGGGCCTGAAACTTGTCTGAAGGAGAGCTCTGACTTCCATTTGGAGTTTTTGCTCTTCCTCTAAAGAAGCTTCTGGTTTTTGTTTTGTTTTTTTCTAAGTTTTAAGTCTCTGTTTGGAGTTGACTGAGCAGGATGGCAGCCCCATCACTCCTTCTGTACATTGACAGGTAGGATGAACAGATGTTGGCACATTTTATGATTTATTTTATCTAAAAATGCATTTTTTTTATTTATTTTTTTGCTATTCAGATTGTTATAAACACAGAGGAGTTTTATATGTGAACAAGTTTGATGATGCAACTGCTAGCCATACACACTGTTCTGTGGGTTAGATGTGATTTGCTTGTATGGTAAGAGAGCCAGTATTAAACTGTGTTTTCTATGATGAGAAAAGTTGCTTTCTGACGCTTTCCTTCTCGTACCGTCATTGCTCTGTCAAGCTTTTGTTTTTCTTTTTGCACCTTATCAACTTGCTTGTGGACGTGTTGTTGTGAAATTGTAAAATTCTTGGGATATCTGAGCAGAAATCAGTGCAGCTCAGCCTGGACATACAACCAGCAGCTCTTGGACATTCTAGCTGTTCCACTTGAGCACTCGTGCATAGCTGCAGCCATTCAGCTGTCACGTTGAAGCACATTTGGCCCGGACTCCATGCAAATCGTCTTCCTGCTTTGTTGATGTTTATTGGAAATATGTAAAAGCTGAAGGCTCAGTGTTGTGTGGAGCTGTAGGGAAAACTCTTAAGTGTTATGTCGTTGAAGACTCAAAGTCAGGGTTTGCTTCTTAAAGGTGTCACTATGTTGCCCTTCGGTCTGCGTTGCATTGTTATCACAGTGGTTCATAAGGTTACTCAAGTTCAACACACCCCTGGTAAAAGTTTACTTT
This sequence comes from Atherinosoma microstoma, assembly GCA_037177055.1. Classification (NCBI taxonomy): domain Eukaryota; kingdom Metazoa; phylum Chordata; class Actinopteri; order Atheriniformes; family Atherinidae; genus Atherinosoma; species Atherinosoma microstoma. Next base: position 18,773,875 of record JBBBVU010000005.1, read on the forward strand.
TCCCACCCAAGATAACCACAGATTAACAGATACTGTATTCTGGGTCAGTGTCAGGGTTTTAATGTGTCATGGTATTACTTTAATTAACATTTACAGCTTGAAAAACCTTATTCTGCAAGTTTCTGAAGCTTAAAGTTTCTCTGCTTATTTTGCTTAAAATGAAGGAATAAAAAGAAAAATGCTTGAATGATTTCATGCCAGGAAAAGGTTATTAGAAAAATCACTTTCCATCATCTTTAACCCAAATTATTGAGTGTTATTTTCCACTTCCTTCATTAAACCTTTATGAATGAGGAAGTGGTTTCAGCTGCTTTAATTATTTTTGTGCACCTCAGTATCAGTAAGCCGAGTGGAAAATAAACAGGACTGACGTGAAGCTACGAGGCAGGCGTGGGTGAAATGTTCACGTCGCACAGTAAATACTGGAGACCGGACTCGTGTTGAGATGTGAAGCATGACTCTTCTCTAATTACTTGTTTAATAATTTGAGATTGGAAAGATCAGAAGCTTGTTTTTTAGGTTGTCATGGGAACAGGACAAAATAAGTTCAGACAAAGTGATTTTGGAGATTTAGTTTGTTTGTCTGTGTTTAGTTTTGGAAACCATCATCCTCGAAAATAACATTATCACAACTTAAAAATGAAAGACACAGCCACAGAAAGACCTGTGGCCGAAATCTTTAGAAATGCAAATTCATGTAGGAAAAGTCAGGGACCAGCAGGGCTTAATGATTTCATTTGAGTTATTGAATATGCAAATTTAGAAACCGCCTTGGCTGAACATTTAATGTTTACAATATACCACAATGATATATTCATCACTCCTTCATCATTAATTTGAACTGAAGGTAGAATAAAAAATTACCATTTCTGTGAGGTGCAGAGTAGGAAGCTGGCCGAGTGTCTGATGTGAAAACAACAGCTCATTTAATGAGGTGATTAAATGAATAGATGTAGGGAAGGGTGGACTTCAGGGGAGGCGGGAAATCCTGGTAAATACAGTGTTAAATGCACCATCTACCGCGGGACGTTGCAATCCTCGGGTGATGGAGTGAACTGGAGATGCTCTGCTCTGAAGCTCCTGGTGGAACCGCTCCACGGGACTTCCGCTCCGCTTCTGCGTTCGGTGGGACCGAGGGGTTAACATCCATTTTAATAGCGAAGTTTTAGCGACAGTAACATTTAACGTGAATGATTGAAGACAGACCTGAGGACCAGGCTGCAGGGGGACCATATGCCTGCATGCGTGCTACCCGGTATCAATGCGACACCTGTGGCCAACTTCCCGTACTGTCGCCGGACAGGAAGTTGAGACTCCAGTGTTGGTTTTTCAAATTAAAATATTTGCAGAGCACTGTCAGATTTAACACTCTTATAATGGTCCGTAAATGTGCGCAAATATAGACTTTATATTTATATGGAGCCATTCATAGAATATAATGTGCATTTGTAACATCTAAAAGGAAAAAAAGATAATTCTGAAGGCATAGCGGCTTTTATTTTGCGGTGCACCACAATCATTTACATGTACCGGAAACCCTGCATTGAGATATATCGTATATTGCGATAAAGCAAAAAACAAACAAACAATATTATGATATTAGTTAAAGGCCGTGTTGCCCAGTCCTGACCTGAAGTGGTTTTTGAGGTTTGTTTCTGGTAAGAACAAGGTCTTCTACTTAATGAAATCCTATGGACTACTCTGCTAACCTATGAAGAAGCTACACAAACTGGTTTATTTACATCAAACCAGTTAATGGTGACATGCCCGATTCCCATTTATTTTCTGCAGCTTTTCAAAAGATTGCATCAGATTTGCTTCACCAGTGAATGAAAACCCAGCCATTGAGATTAGGATCTTGTTTTTCTTTTAAAGAGACTCAACAAGAATGCTACAGGACTTTTATCTTATTGTTTCCATTAGGGCTTCTACACGCGACGATTCCGAAGCATTTTATATGACGTACTGCATCACAAACAGATCTTCCCATTTTCCTCCCGGATTTTTACGAGCGCCCCCAAACGCAGCACTGCCGCTGCCTCCTCCCTAAACCCGCAGTGGAAGAAGTTCGCCTGCAGGTCAGTGTTTGGAAAAAGTCTGCAAGAGTTTGTGGAGGAAAGTCTGCTCTCTGCGGTAATGAGGTTTTAATGGATGGAGACTTAAAACCCAAGTGGTAGTGTTGAGTCACCCACCCACCAGAATCAAACTCATGACCCAAAAAAGGTTGTCATTTGACGGTGTGGAAGTATTTTGGATTTAAGCCAGACGTATAAACCAATGCTAGTTGTATTGTTAAGTGTGTATTACTCTGGTTGCAGCGCCGCAACCATCTCTAATCACATTAAACGTCACCACAAAGTCCAGCACGATGAAGCCGTGCAAAAATATGACCTGAATAAACACTGTACAACAGGAGGGAATACAGAAAATAATAAACACTCGACGAACTGTAATCCATACCCCCCCCTCCTTCTAATTTACAAACGTAGCGCTCCCTGACATGTTCAATAAGCAGCACACTGTGGTCGAGGCAGAATTGCGGGAAATCGCTGATTTTCCAGCTGCATCTGATTTATGATCCAGTTGGACCGTGGAGCCGTATTTGAGCCTGACGGGTCATTTTATATTGTCTGATTTCACTATCAAAAGCCGGTGCTTACGGACAGCCCCATACATGACCATACAGGTGAGAGTATGCCCTCTCATCTTGGAGTCTGAGGGAAGATAAACTGACCCACATCACAGCAGACAACAGTCAAAACATAGTAAAGGCCGTCTCCCTCAATGTTATAATAATAATGATATTTTTAAAAGGTTAATCATAGTTGATGATGTACTGAGTCACTTTCTTTTTGTATTTCTTTTTTGTATTTTTTCCCTGTAGAGAGGCAATGAAAGATTCAGGAGTTGAATGTTGTAGCTGGAAATTGAGGAAACATTTTGTGAAAAAAAAATTGTGCCAGAGAATCGTGATCTCAATTCTGAGAAAAAAAAATCATGATTCCCATTTTTACCAGAATGGTGCAGCCCTAGTTTCCATTATGTGAAGCCTGGTTGATAACTCAGAGGTGACTCTGCAGGCTTGATGAAGGGAGCGGCTGCAGAGTTAACAATTGCTGACAATTAGCATACTGTAGTGGTGACGAGTCTCAGAGACGGCTTCAGATTGTGTTCTGTTAACATTGCTTTGTACACAACACATACTGCATGAGAGAGGCTATTACATTCATGTACTTTCTGCTGAGTAATGTTTATATATATTATATATTATCTTTCCTGTGTAGCTGGATTCTGCTCCATTGATTTCTGGCTAACAAAGCTAAGAAGCTGCTGCTGTCTTCAGCATTTTTGGCCTATAGCTCATGGGTATTGATTGAATTTATTAACAGCGTGTAAAATGACTCATGGGGGAACTTATAAAATCGATGGTCTGGTGGTTAACATGCAAACCATGTAGCAAATGTGCACCATGCAACCTTAATATCATCAAGGGCTTGTGGTTCAGGGCTGCTGTTCCTGCTGTGGTGCTGGAAGGTCTGATCACAATCATACATCACTTTATTTTCTTTCTCTCAAAATGAACAGTAGTGTTTTGTTTTTTTAAACTCATGTCTGACTGGGTGTTAACCACATTTTCCACTGGTTTGAGTGGGTTTTAACCACATTTTACACTGTAGAAGAATTACAACAGTAGATTCGCTGAGACTAGTCCACAGTGTCTTGATTACAGCCCTGAATCCATCTTTCTCCACAGTACTTGTATAGATTATGACGATGTTGGTTATTTTATTTTATTCATAAGGGGCCGTGGACGATTTCAAACATAAATCTTTCCATTTGTTGGATTGTGCCAGACTAGAGTTGGCCTTAGGGTAATTTACATCTGCTGTATCTCCATCCACTGCTTGCTTTATTTTAACAGGCAGTACCACTAGAAAACTTGTCTACAAAGGACTTCTGTGTCGAGGCAAGGCAAGGCAAGTTTATTTGTATAGCACATTTTCAGGTTCAAGACAATTCAAAATGCTTTACATAAAACATTAAA
>JBBBVU010000005.1:18778019-18788251 GCA_037177055.1 Atherinosoma microstoma
GATTGTGCCAGACTAGAGTTGGCCTTAGGGTAATTTACATCTGCTGTATCTCCATCCACTGCTTGCTTTATTTTAACTGGCAGTACCACTAGAAAACTTGTCTACAAAGGACTTCTGTGTCGAGGCGAGAGTCCTCCAATGTTTTCAGTCGTACCTGAGGGTGCTGATCTTAGGTTCAGACATTCTTGGCTCAGCTTAGGTAGGCCTGTGATTATGATAGATTCGGGGAATTGACAATAAAAATGTAATCAAATGTCGTGGAATGAGGGTGTGATCTGCTTTCCGTAGTGATCTAAGAGTTTTTCATGGTGTCTGAGTGGAATGAAGAGCAAGGTGTGAGCCAAAGGTATTCTGACTGCTGCAGCTTCCTGTCTGTGTGACGTCACTGACACCGGCAGGACTCGCGTCTCCTCCAGAAAGTCAGCGACGGCCAAAACAGACCAACAGAGTAGCATTTCTTAATTTCTTGGGTGTTTCTAAGTGCCTCTGTTTCTGGTTAAGCGTTACAAAAAGGAGCGTTGTCAGAAAACGAGAGTGGCTTCTATCAAACTCACCCCGAGTGTTTGAGCTGGAGGCTGTCCTGAAGAGGGTCTGACGGAAAAATATCATTGGAAGTCGACAAAACTACTTAAAGGAGAACTCAAACCCAACTGGTTGAGCAGCCAGCTCGTATACAGCGACTACAGTTCTTCCATGGTACTGGTGCAGGTGTGAATCCCGGTTTGAAGGCTTTTGCTGCAGGTCACCCCCTCTGTCTCCGACCTCCTGTCCAGCAACTGTCTCACAAAGGCCTCCAGAGTTAAAATAATATATTAAAGAAATATATTATTTCTGCTCCAGACAGATCTGTCACCATGTTCCACTTCAATGTCAGCTACAGCTTCACTTTTTTACCGCTCAACATCTCCAATAAAACAGCTGATCTGCTGCATGTTTATTGGGTGTAGCAGTGAAAGAGGTCCCCCCCTCAAACAGTTGCCCACTGTGCCACATTCCCAGTGTTGTTTAGGTTATTTAAACTGGTGTTTGCAGTAAAAGACTGATTCAGATAACTAAAATAAAAACTGTTTTTTGGTATAAACCACCCAGCACTACAACTACGTTTTGCAAAACACAGATGAAGTCGTTTTTAAGGTGTTTTCTGCACTTTTATTAGTAATGATTCCCTTAATTCTCAACAACCTCGAATGCATCAAGTGTGACTTGTTAATTCTGTAAAATTGGACGAATTTAAATAATTGAACACAGCAGTAGAAACTGCAGTCAAGAAAACAATGTAGTTGTGTCAAATATTGTACATTTATCTAGACGAACCGCTCGAAGCAAAGATATCTCATTTTGTATCTAATGTGATCGGAATCGAGGAAGCAATTGAGGGAAAAATGTGGATAAAAAGCATAACGTGGACGACAGAATCTTTGAATCGCATGTGAAATCTGTGGAAAAACTTTGCCTGACAAGGGTGCTGGAGTCAGGCAACAGTCAGGTGGTCTGAAGTCAGATGGATCCATCTGATGTGTATTTAGATCTTCCTGCCTCCTCCCCATGCTCAGGGCTTGAACCTTGTGATTTCAACTCACTTGTTTATTTAAAGTAAAATCTTTCTCGTCTCAACTAGAGGAGCACAAATCCCTGCCAAGGCCGATATTCCACTTTGCATTTCTTTATTGTTTAAGTCAAAATTATAGAATGAGGCAGCTGGATTTGGAAAGACAGATCTGGATTAGGGATATGCTCGACTTAATCAAAACTTAGTCGGAACGAGTGAGAGTTTCAAATTGGGGCAGACAACTAGCTGCAGAAAGCTGCGTGTTACGTTGCAACGTCCAGTTTTTTGCTCCGAGCTTCAGCAGAAAATGTCAAAGCTCCTTCCTGAGTCTGCTTTACCACACTTAGTAAAGCCGAAGGGGTTCGCCACAGCCAACCCCCTCCTGAGTCGACACCGCAGCTAGAATCATCTCCCCCGTGTCTCCTGACCACAGTCTGGAGGCAGAAGCAGGAAAGGTTGGTGAAGTAGCTCCCAAATTATTTCTGCAAGGCCCCCCTTTCCATCGACGACATCGACGCCATGGCAACCCGTCCCACTAGTGTTACCACATGCTCCCCAACACTTGAAACATATGAAGAGTCTTTAGTTTATTTGCTGCTACTTCATTAGTTATAGTAAAACCACATCAGTGGCAGAGGGAAGTATCCATTCCTCGGCTGTAGTGTGGTTTTTTTAGACCGGGAAACTCTGAACAGGACTTCGTATGGACCAAGTTGAACGTTTGGCGAGACGGATGTTGCTTTAGTAAAACAACTCTGCTATTTACAGTAGTTGATTGATTTATTTATTTATGGAATCGAGGTATAAAAAAACGATGCAGTCCAAAGGATAACATGCGGAAGTATAAAACCTGTTTCCAGCTCGGTTCCTGGTGTTAAACAACAGCAACAAAGACGGGAGCAAGAGAGCCTTACTCTATTAGAATATGCAAAGTATAAAATCTCATATATATTATTTTATAACCAAATCACAAAACCTGAATAAACAGGAAAAAGCCATCACACTTAACTAAACATTCACCTTGTTCCATAAAAGCTGCTTAACCTGACTTTTAAAACTTCTTTGTGACGTGTCTTCATACTGTCAGATGCTGGTATTTTGAAAAAAAGTGGTTTAAATCACACTTTTTTACCCATAAATGACCCATTTTTGATCTTTTTGTAACCGTCTGAATGACACAAATCAAATTTTTTTCAAATCCGAGCCAGGCCACTTTTCACATGTGGTACTGAACCAGATATACTGTATATCTGTTCCTTTTCACAGCAACCTCAGTCTGAACGGTCAAGTCACATTTTATCCCACTTTTACACCATTAACGTCACAATTCTGCGCCAGAGGAGGCGGGGCGCTGTAATTAAGAATGTAAACAATGGATGAAACAATATTTTAATGTTGTCGTCTCTGATTGCACATTGAAAAAACTGACACACACGCTGATATGTGTAGCATCCGTGTTTACCTTTGTAAACATAGCCTGCTGCGTGTGACGTCACGGCTTCCTCTGCACATGTGGGTCGCTTCAGAGTCATAGGCTGTTCACACCGGAGTCCGATGGCGATTGCATTGAATTATAATGTGAACAACCGCGCAAATAAAATGGAATCTCAGCCAGAAATCGCAACATTAAGAGCTGCAGTGTGAACCTAGACAGAGGCAACGGCTCCTTGAAGCAGTCGGCCCAGGTTTGAATCCCGCTCTGACCCACTTTCCTGTCTATATACTGTACAATAAGAGCCACTACAGCCCACAAAATCTTATAAACAGAACCCAAAAAACCCTAAAGGCTCGTGTGGGTGTAGGACACATTATGCAACTTGTATTTTACAATTTCCTTCTGGCCATGAAGTATTTTCCCTTTCATTAATGATGACATCATCGTTGACTCTAAGGTGGATTTTTTTCATGTAGCTAACTTTATTGTGCGTGTTCCATGTCCACAGTCAAGCTTTTCATTCGGCCAGTTTTCATGTCTTTTATCAGGCTTTAATTAAAGCAAGCCGGCTGGGAAGGAGGACGGCATCCTTACAGCTTTTCTTGTCTCTTCCGGTGATTTTGGTGCGTCATGAGTCTAGTGGTATGTCGAAGGGGGAATGGAAGTCATGGTTTTTTTCTCTTTTGTTCTAGCTGATTATTTCATGCTCTTTTTTTTTTTTTTTCAATCTCCCTACAATGCAAGCTTCCCTGTGTTATCAGGGATATGACCCTAACCAGCTCACATGCTTTCTGGTGTAGCCGAACACTGTCTGTGATGTCTGCTTAGGAGCTGGACCCGAGCACACACTTGCACCAAACTCACGCTTTCTGTCCTGTGTTATCATGAGCTGATGTATTTATTTATTCCCGTCTATCCCTGCTTTCCCCCAGGAGTCTGTTTGCCAGGAAGGTGAAGGACAGCCGACCTGTGGAGCAGAGGGATCCTGGCTGGAAGCTGTTTGGGAAAGTCCCGCTCCGGGAAGGCCCCATCAAGGACCCAAAGAAAATACAGAAGGTAGTTTAAGTTTACCTACATTCACACATAGAAAGTAAGCTACATGTTTACATTTACTTTAGTGATTTTTTATTGCTCTGAAACAGCAAATGACATTGTTCCCATTGCTCCCACCATATGTGTGTGTGTGTGTGTGTGTCACATCAAAGCTATTTCAGCTGCTGGTAGCAGAGGAAATGTGGGCAGCAGGTCAGAGAGAAACACTCTGAAAGACTTAAGTTTATATGTGACCCAACAATCAGCTGCTGAAGTCGAGCTAACACAGATTTTAAGTGGAATTATTTATTATTATTATTTTATCCTATAAACAGAAAGAACTGCTCCGTGTCCGCGTCAGGTCGTAGATAGGATATCAATCCCATGAACAAAACAATAGCTTTGTTTTGTAGATCATGTGTTTGAGTCTATCACAGTGAACGCAGCCTTCCTGACTTTGGTACATCAGAGTCGTCTCAGCAGCTTTTCTTTTAAATATAAAATGTTGTTTCTTTCAGCTAAAATGTTTATTTTCCCAACAGAAAGCCATTGTGCACTCAGGAACAATATTGACTCACGGAGCGTAAGCCCCTCATTGTGTGTGCTGTAAATTAGGTTTATCAGGCCCTGGTATCACCTGTCAGCTGTGGTTAATGTGGGTGTAGTGTACCTCGGGTAAATCATTTAAACTCAACCCACAGGTAATAAAGGTCAGAATGTTGTTGCTGATGCAAGCTTCTTTTACGTAATGATGATAATAATAATGTCTTAATTAGATGTCTGAAATAATAAAGAGGTGTAAAATCCGTTGTGAGGAGCATTTGAAGCTCAACGCCCCGGGCAGAAACCCTCCCTGTCAGTGACATTGAGCGTGGACGGCTAAATTTAGGACGCCACGTGTTGAAGAGCAAACAACCGCCTACTGTTTGAGCTCTGTATTTTATAGAAACATGGTGACACGGACAATGCTGGGTGTTGACCCCCGTGTCGTATCAGGAGCGAGCATACTGGGACTTGTGAGTTTTGTAACATGAGAGTTTTATTTGGCTAATAGGGAAGTTGTGGTGGATCTGTAGGTTTTAAGATTCAATATTTATGTTGATCTTTAGTTAATAAATGCAACAATACTCTTAAAAGGTCCATACACACGCCCAACCACACACACACACACACACGTAATGATGATTAGAGTTGATAAAATGCTGATTAAGAATAATGAAGGTAGTTGCACATTCCCGCCTACTTGCACATGATGGATATATCATTCAAGTCCATTCAAGGCATGGATTGCTCCGGGAGAAATAGCCCTTCTTTAATCTGTTTCTTCGGGCTGTTTATAGCTACGAAATCAACCTGATCAGAGATTCCAGCTGACACGTTTACACGGACGTTAGATAAAGTCAGTTGTATTTACATGATGGACCAATTTAATACCATTGTAGCGCTTTTGACATGTACAATGTGGATTAATTTGGAAGAAAAAGGGTTTTCTTTTTATTTATTTTTTTATTTTGAACCTTTTGACCATCAAAATGCTCAATAATCCTTAAACTTTTAGAGTCCTGCTCCGTTCTTGCGGCTGCCATTTTTCAAGTCTTCCCTGAATCTCATTACGTCACGTAACCCCCACGTAGTTTAAGCATGCACCACAGAAACAATCGGAATGATTGATCTCCTGCCGATCTGATCGGGAAAAGGTTTAAACCACCCCTCTTGATCGGATTGAAAATTCTTTCCGATCGAGGCCGATCGGATCAGCTGACATGTTTACATGATGCTTTTTTATTCTGATTGGATGTTCAATCGGATCGAAAGTCCTCCATGTAAACACAGCTAATGTTTATAGAAATAATTTGACTTGAATGGTGCAGAGATCTTTACTATCTAGATCTTTTGTGGACTAGGCCTGAACTATATGGGGAAAAAAATCTAATTGTGATTTATTTCTGACAAATACTTCGATTAAATCTTTTAAATTCCAGCTTCCGTTCAGCGTTAATACAAAATTATATATTTTTTTACATGAGATGGAGGATTTACCACATCAATATGATGTCAAGTTAACATCCAAACCGCTTCTTTTATCAACTGCAAGATGCCACCTGCAGCCCAACCACTGAAGCCTGCAGGTTTCATTTCCTCTAGAACATGTTTCTACTTCGTCCTTGAAGTAAAACCTTGTCTGATGTTATTTATTTGATCTACACCACAGCACCTCATTTCTCTCCACATGATTTCTACACCGCACACAGCAAAGTTTCACCCCCCGATGCCACACACACACAGACACGTGCACAAGCATGTGAGCACAGCAGCAAACGGAGAGAACGCACGTCGGACAACATGTCGCTTCAGCCGTATGAAAATCAGACCAAAATGTGTTTTTTAAAACTGTCCCACGGAGGTGAAGATGGAAGCGTTTCTCATATGTTGCATTTCTGAAATTCATAAAAACGTGTTAGATCAGATTCTTAGAATGATCTCATTACTCCCAGTTAACCGGTGAGGACCAAAAAAAAGAGTTTAAAGGTTGTGTATAATGCTACTGAGTCACCCACTCTGACAGACTGCCACACCAGCAGCCAGGTGTGTGTGCGTGCACACCAGGCTGTCGGCTCAGGGTGGATGTAACCTGCCTCTCGGTGTCCTCTGTTAGACAGCAGCTGGTGAGCGAACACTTGCTGTATAATTTCCTTCCTCTATTCAGAAAAGTGTCTCAGGCCCAATTACAGAGCAGGGCAGCTGTGAAGCACTGAAGGAAACCAACAGAACAGGAATGCAGAGTGTAATTAGAGCTGTGAGAAACCTCTCATTGTGCTTCCATTTAAACGTCAGGAAAGCAGCGTTATCTTTGCTCTTTGTGTCTGTCTGTTTGTATATTTATCAGCCCTTTAATATGTCATGCGTTGGGTTTTTCATGGCTCGTGATGTGCTGGTGGCCAAACTAACACACGTGTACACACTCATTCTTTATATCCATCTTATCTGTGGTTGCAACTTTACACCTGACCTGAGGAATCGGTTAACGGGGATAGGATTTCAGCTTTTATCCTGTTGCTTTTTGACGGTGAGGTTACTGAACTGGATGTGTGCGTGTGCATCATTTCCTATTGTTATTGTTCAGACACTGCTTGGTCTTTCCACTAAAAACCTTTGCATTATATTGATCATCGGGACCAGTATGACTTAATCCTCCACTTTGAGATAACTCGACAGCTCAAGGTTTGACTTGCTGCTGTGAATCTTAAATCTACTCAAACAAATGTGCTAATAATTGTGCTAAACCTTCTTGTAGTGAGTAATAAAACTAAATCCTTTGCATTTGTTTTGCTTTTTATCTTTTCTTTTTAACTTTTATGCAGCAGAGTTCTCTTTAGCTTTGATGCTCCCCAACCTCAATCATCCTCATGAAGCTGGTGATGATAGTTGGGATAATCTTCTGTTGTATTTAAGCAACACTACAGACCTTTCCAACCTTTAAACTCTGTGTTTGTGACTCATTTTGATGGCACACTGATGTTCATTATGCACATTACTGGAGCTGTCATTGCCCAACAGTGTCCCGAGGCGAAGAACCTGCAGTTTACAGTTGCTTTACGGCATCCCATCACACGGCAGCAGTTGAATATCAACACATGGGCTGATTCAGCAAAAGACAGGATATTATCAGAGGGAGAGAGGAAAAGAAAGAGAAAAATGGACAGAGCAAGAGATAAGAGTCAAACATCAGACCGACTTTCACTGAACGGAGGGAACTCCGAGAAGAGACAGGATGCAAAAGTGCCAAAATCTGCAAAAGTTCTGTAGGTTCGCTTTAAATCTGACTATATTTTCAGCTATAAAAAATGACATGCACACTATAAAACAATGATTCTTTAATCATTCACACTACCAACATACTTCCAATAGATTCTTAGAGCTGATGAGTGGAGCTTTCACATTGATACATGGGATTTACAGCATATCGTTGGGGGTGGGGTGGCACTTTGTATTAATTTACTATTTTAGATTCAAAAGAGGCAAAGTGTGAAAACAACTGATGTGCAGTTTATAGTTAAAATTGTTTGTTTTAAATTGTTCACCTCAAGTCCGCCTGATTAGTTAAAATGAGTTTTCAGTGTAAAATCCTGCAGAAGTTGTTAAATAAAATAGTTTCTTGTTACTTTTCATAAGTACAGATTTGAGTACTAATATGAATATGACCTGTAGAAATAGTCTTGAGACTGTGGGCGAGTGCCGGGCGGTACACCAGTTCATACTAAAGACTTTTTTTTATTTTTTGTTAATAATGAAACTTTGTCACATTGGATATGACGACACAGAAAAATGTGTTTTCTTGAAATACTTTGGTTTTAGAAGTTCAGACGTTGACCAAACCGCTATTTACTGAAAATACTATCGAGCTAAAGTTGTTGCTGGAGGTGGAAACGAGCGTTTGCTGCACCACCTTACCTGCAAACATGCTTCTCAGTACCAAGAGTGAATGAAGCTCAGATTAGCATCCCTCAGGTACAACTGGAAAAGCTGGAGGATGTATAATGTGAAATTCTCATGATAATATACCAATCTTAGACAATCTACAGCAGTGATTCTCTCTTCAGTGTAAAATTGGGTTAAAAATAAAGCCATCAATCACTGTGAAACCGGTTCATTTTAAGGGTGTAAACGCATCAATCTCCATCAATACATTGATTCAGAGATCGAGTCAATAGTATTGATCTAAACATTGTTACAGTAATAATTTGTCAGACGTAAAACGTGGATTTGTTATTCTATATCTTATAAGTTATTAAAATTACTGGAAAATTGGCTTAAAAAAAATTGTGCTTTTCCAGATTTCAGACCATTTTGTGACCATTTTTGGGAAAATGTGACTAAATTCGTCGTGGTTCACTGCTATCATTTGACATCTGACATCAATTTACTGACTGGACCACAAACTTTAATTCCATTCAGCTTTATTTTCTACAGCGCCCAATTCACGAAGAAGTCATCTCAAGGAACAGACACTGTCCATTTCAATATGATTCATTGTAGTCCACTTCTAATCTGTTTAAATCAACATTAGCCTGATGTACGATAGCCGTCTTAATATGAACCAATTCTTGTACATGTGGAGACGTTGGGGGAGGAAAAAGGATAAAGAAGCTCCGACGTTGCTCACACTGAAGCCTCTCTGGGTCCTGACTGGATTAGAGGAGCGGAGGGCTTAGTGGCTGAAACCTAATCCATTACTCTGGGGTTGATTAGAAGGACTGGCAGGGAAGAGCGGAGTGCAGAGCCTTTCATTGCAGCTACAGTGACTAACGCCACACGGCAGTACTGATTTGCTGACACACGCGCAGCAGCGATAGACCTGATGCAGAGCGGATCGGTGTAGCGCCAGAGAGAGAGAGAGAAAGAGAGAGAGAGAGAGAAAGAGTGAGAGAGAGAGGGGGTGGAAAACAGGGGATCATGCTGCTGCATCCTTTGCAATGCGGGGTGTGTCTCTCCATCGGCAGCTTGCCTGTCACCTTCTGGGTGTCCTGTTACCAGGAGTGAACCCTCCGGAGCAGCCGTGATGCTACGCTAGGGTTTTGAAAACAAACCCACCCCCCCACCCCACACAGGAGGACTGTAAGGAACCGCAGCGTTCATGGTGAGTGAGCAGCAGCGTTCTGGCCGAGCGATGTGACCCGCTGTCTCTCTCCTTGTCTGGAAGAATCAGAGGGCACCGGTGGCCGGAGCGTGAAAAGGGAGGCAGCCGAGGAAGAGGAGGGCTCCAGTTGCACATAATAGCCTCTTTCAGCTCTGTGTTTTGTGAAAGGGGGGGGAGCAGGGTGATGATGGTTGGAATATCTCTGCCTCTAGAAAGATAAAAAAAAGTCTGCTTTTCAGGATGTGTTGATGGGATGATGTCCAGTCGGATGATCCATCTTTACAGCATGGATCCTGTCCTGTAGCCTGCAACTTAGTACAGCATAAGCAGGTGCAGCAGCGATGCAGATTTGTCTCCTTTTGAGCATCCATGGTGATTTCCTGCTGAATCACAGTGTCTATTGTTTATTTTACTGCTTTCAGTAAAGCATGCTGGGACGTACTGCAATTGATTAAGTCTGGAAGCTGTCCGTTTTCCCTTATGTCTGCCAGATCATTACAGTGCTGAGGAGAGTGTTCGTTAGGGGAGAAAGAGAGAAGGGGGGGGGGGGGGGGGGGGGGGGGGGGGGGGGGGGGGGG
>JBBBVU010000005.1:18810241-18820748 GCA_037177055.1 Atherinosoma microstoma
ATATATACAATTTAAAAGTAAATTGTTGGTGCAGTTGAAGTGAAAATAAAATGTTGATGAGAGAGAAAAGAGCTTAAACACAGTACTTGTATTCAATCATGTGACTTTCTGGTGGTCGAGCAAAACAAAATGGCTAAATAATGAACAAGGAAGATGCAAGATGTGAAGATCTTGATGTCATAGATCCTTCTAAGTCATTAATTTAAGCTTTGAATGAGAGGAATACCATCAGTTCAGTTCCCTGATACCTCGGTCTTCTCCATGAAAGCATGGGAAGCTCAGAAGTCTATCACTTCTTCATGTGGGAATGAAAGCAGTTGGGTTTAATCCTGCGTCGTTTCTGCTTGTGCAAGTTCACAATCATGTGTTTTTATAGCATCTTCATGTGTTTGGTGGAACCAGACCACAACTAGCGGTTCAATTCTTTGTACGGGATAATAAAGTTTACCAGGACATCCTGGTGAACGTAGCGGAAACATGAGCTCAAGTTTATATTGGCTCAACTCACTTGTTGTTGTCAGCTTGTTGCTTAGCAACCGTGATGTATAAGAGAAGGCTTTTACCACCCAATGAGAGGCAAACGGAGAAGGAGCCTAACCAACTCAACTAAACCTTTAGACAAGTGATCATTTCAAGCTCTGACAGGATCTTGGTCCAAACCAAAGTCTCACCAGCCACTTATCTCAATATCATCTCGTAAAATGTTCGGCTCCCTCTTTCTTGACTTCAAAGTAACCTCGATCAGTTTCACAAATTAAAGGATTTAAACAACCACAAACAACACAAATGTAACACGTTCAGCACACACTCTGGTCCGCAACGAGCTTCATGTTACGCATAACTAATGAGGCAGAGGTCCTGTCAGGTGAATACAAGCAATTACTTCAATTTAGTACATTTTACAGGTTTACACCATTATTTCAACCTTTCTCCTTTATTATTTATAAATTTATTAGTTACATTCAAATATCATAAAACCACATGTGTGTTTCAGAGCCCATCATCATCATCATCCTCATCTAAAACCTGAAGACAATAATCTGATATCATGTCCCATCATCCTCTCTGCTGCCTGTTTACGTCGGACTCTGTCATTCATTCTGCATGCGACTCAGTAACCGTGTGCTCTCTCTGTTCTCCACAGATGTTGACGTACTTTGCAGCATTTGAAGTGTTCTTTGAAGAAAATCTACCAAAGCTCTTTGCACATTTCAAGAACAACAACCTGACCCCTGATATTTATTTAATCGACTGGTGAGTCTGTTTGTTTTAAACCATTTCCCTCCATTTTCATCAGCACTGCTCACCATATTACTGCATTACATAACTCTAGAAATTAGATAACCAGTTCTTTGAATTAGTTGCCGTTATTTCATCTGACTCTGGGAGAGATGAAGATGCTCGCCGCCTACATGCAGAGTGCTTTATGTGCTCCATCCTGTTGTAAAGCATAGCTCATGACACATGTGTCACATTGACTCTGTTAGGTGCGTTTCTGAGAAAACAGGAAGGGCGGATGTGTGGACGGGGGTCTGTGTCAGTGGGCTCGATGGTTATAGTGGAAATTTCTACTTCTAAGAACTCTCGTTTAACACATCAAGATATTTTTACACTCAGACACTTTAATAGGTCCACCTTGCCAGTACCGGGTTTTACCTCCAGAGCTACCTTCATTCTTGGTGTCATAGATCCAACATTCAAAGTCACATAAATCTCCTTTCTTCCTCATCCTGATGCTCAGGTTGAACGTCATCAGGTCGTCTTCACCATGTCTACATGACTAAATACATTGACTTTCTGCCATGTGATTGCATGTAGAGAGTTATTTAGTTTAAAGTGCAGATTACATTCAGCTTTAAGGATCAATTATTCAATGCACTGCTTTGTTGTTCTCATAGAAACAAATCTCTAATGATCCTCTAGTTCCCTCAGGATACCTTAACGACCCAAATCCTGGATTTATCAGATGGACATAAACACGAGTAAATAAGCCGCAGTCTGCTAACAAGTGTTAGACATCAGTTTCAATATGTCTGCCGTACGTTTCCTCTGCCTCTAAGCTAAAGGGAATAGAGAGTAACACAAATTGTTTCTACCAAACGAGCAGAATGTCTCAGTACAGATGTAAAACAATGGATGGAAGCGACCGTGTTTAGAAGAACAAGAAGTTTTCTGTTTTCTTTGAGGATTTATATTGGTTTAATTATGAAGGACCAACACGGCCCTGATCACCAAGACTGGATGTAGAAAATAGCAGAATAATAAATTGTGTGTCAGGTTTAGTCACCTTTACTGTCCAGTAAGATCCACAACTGGAGCCCAGTTTCAGTGTTTAGCTCATAGAAACTTTGTGCTTAACATAAAACATTAAAAGTGATACAGATGGTGCAAAAAAGCATTAAAAAGTAGTAAAAAGCAGCAACAAATGGCAAAAATCACAAAAAAAAAATATTAAAAGCAAGAGAATTTAAAAGTTACTGTGCAGATTTATGCATAGGTGCATGAGAACAGAAATGTTTTTAACCTGGATTTAAAAATGTCTACATTTAGTGAAAGTTTAATCCTCCTCCTCCTCCTCCTCCTCCTCGTCCTTCTCCTCCTACTCCAGGATCTTCACTCTGTACAGTAAGTCCCTTCCTCTGGACCTGGCCTGTCGGGTCTGGGACGTGTTCTGCAGGGACGGCGAGGAGTTCTTGTTCCGCACGGCGCTGGGCCTGCTGCGTCTCTACCAGGACGTCCTGACCTGCATGGACTTCATCCACATGGCTCAGTTCCTCACCCGCCTGCCCGACCTCCTCCCCGCCGAGCAGCTCTTCCAGCACATCGCTGCCGTGCACATGAACAGCCGCAACAGGAAGTGGTCCCAGGTGGCTCCGTTTGACCTGCTTCTCTCACATCCGTCGGTTTATACATCCCACTTTTTCCCCTAATGAGGAATTATCTTAACCATCCTCTCAGGTCCTGCAGACGCTGACGGAGCAGAAGAGATCCGGAGCGAGGCAGTCCGGTGCCGAGGCGCTGAGCTGAGACCAGAGGGGGAACTAAACCAGCCGAATCAAGCTGGAGCTGCTGGGATCCCAGCAGCTCCGACCAGAACCAGCACCTCCCAGGAGGGTCTGTCACTGATGAGGCAGGGCTTTGGAAAAAGAAAAAGGAAAATGAGGCCTTATTTAACTCCCCCCCCCCCCACCCACCCACCCACCTACCTACCCATCTCCTCTCAGCCCTTAAACCCAGCAGTGAACTGGAAACTGTAGCTGGGAGAAGGTGAAGAATGTAACACACACACACATACACACACTCCCACGTTCATGTCCGGACCAGGCTGACTCAGACCTCCACGGTTACTACGCCACCTCCTCCACCCAGCCTCATCCTCTGCTGGCAGACACAACTCCTCAGTCTTTAGATGAGTAAAAGTCAGGGAAATTCATCTGTTTTCTTTCTGCCGCAACTGGACTATTAGTCTGTGTCCACCTCCTCCGCTCATCAGTTATCATTCCCTTCATTCTGTCAGATTTCTGTCGAGTCATTCCAGGAAATCATCTCCTCCGAAGGACCTTTTTTTTTTATGTTAAAATGCATAAAGATGGAAAATAAGAAGTATGAAGTGTTGCTGAGACAAAATGCACAATCCAGAAGTCGGTTCTCCGTGCGACGCCTGATCTGTCTGAGGTACGTTTGAGCTCGGTCGCGGCGATGTTTAACGTGATGTCTTTCGTGTAACTATATTTAATATTTATCAAAACGTCGCCGAGACGTAACCAGGACTGGTTCCAGTTAAATGAAGACGAAGCTTTTTCTCCATCCAACATGCGCAAAGTTGCTTTTAATAATACTCTTATAGATCAAGCCTTGCTGTGTTACCCCATGTTGACCTGCCGGGTGGGGGAAATATGTCCACTAGAGGGCGGATATGAGTCGAATCCCGACTTTAAGCTGAAGGAAATGTTTTAATGTTGAGATTATGACAGAAAAAGCCACTTTAAACCAGTGAAGTCTGCATAAAACACCCTGATTTACAGCCTGTCTTATTAATATGTCTGATGTGGGTTATATTGCTGGAAAAAAAGGTGTAAAACTGTTTCCAATTCTGCAAACAGTTTCTCTAATTAATTGAACCTATAAATATATAAAAAGCAGCCACTTTAATTAAGAAACTTAAAAAAACAACTTATTTATGGGTGTTTCTGTGATGGACATACGACATGATGTCGTCCTGTGGTTCTGATGCAAGCTGAAGCCATCGCGTGCTGATGCGAACGGTTTTAACGCACTTTAATCGAAGCTTCGTGTCGGACCAAATCGGCAGGTTCAAACCAGCAAACGACCACTAACGTCCTCGTATCTGCAGCCACCTGCTCATTCCCCCCCCATCAACCCTCATGGTTGAGGAAACATGTGCAAAGCATCCATTTTGTGGGGCTCAAATGAGAAGTTTCATGCATGTCGGAGACCACCTGGTCCCCCCGGGGTGTAAACGGTGTCATCAGTCAGGCTTTTGTGGCCCCGGTGGTGTGTTTACACTGTGGTAAATGTGTCACTCACCCTGACCAGAGGTGGGCGGAGCCTCTATTTACACCTCTGTAGATGAGTCTGTCTCTATAATCCTATTTTCAAATGTTCCCATGAAGGGATTATTTTTCAGCCCATTGTATCAGCTTGACGAAGACGAGTTAAAAGATGAGGCGTGTCGTGTTTTTTGCTTCATGTGTTGACTGCGTGAGAGGGAGTTTCTTCTTCTTCAGTAGTAAGTCGAGGCCGAGGTATAAAACGTGTTTTATAGGTTTTAGAAACACGACCATCACATTGTCACCTCTGCTTGTTGGCTGCTAGAAGATGGTTTGTTTTTCTTTTTTTGTATGGTGTGCAGCAGACTCTTACCCCCCCACCCCCCCACCCCACGACTCCTCCGCTGTGGTCACGCACCGCAGGACTGCAATAAAGCTTTTTGCACAAACGTGTCGGCCTCTGAGTTGAGCTTTCTGTCAGTCAAGCTTTAAACAGATGTCACTTTTCCATCTTATTTTACTCCCCCCCCCCCATCCCTCCCTCCCTCGTGTTACTGTGCTAAAGTTGCTGTGTAGGTGTTTTTATTTTTGTATGTCTGCAGTAAAACGGCTTTTCCACAAAGATCTGATTGATGAATTGTTACATAAACGGCGAAATTGTCGGTTCTGTCAACACTTACCTGCTCGCTCCTTTGATCCACAGCACTTACAAACTCAAATTAAACTAAATTCCTAAATAAGAAATGTAATAATAACTTGCTTAATCAGTTCTGTTTGCTGGATGTCTTGCTTTTATTTGGCATCGTCTCGACTTTAATTCCCTTTTTCTTAAGAGACCCGTTTACTGTAGAGGACTGATAGACAGCAGAGGGTCATCATGAAACTGTATGTCACTTGAAATGTATATAAATGGTTTTATTATAATAAAAATATGTACATATTCAACCTGGACCTGCTTTGTTTTTTTTTTTTTAAATGTGTGTAAATATTTCATGTTGCAGAATAAGATTTATTAGCAAATGTAAGAACGAGACGGTGGTTGTGGTTGTTCTGATTAACATAATGCAACAAGTTGCTGAGCTGCAAACATGAAATATGATCCAGCGACTTTAAAGGTAAACCACGTTAACCACTCATCCCCTTCTTTCAATTCTTGTGTCATTTCCGATAAGCATCTTTTCTAAAACTCCTCCGTTGTCACAGTGTTTTATTTCCCTCTCTATGGAGCAAGGACAGGGACACAAGTTCTGTAACTTTTACACAGATTTACACGTTTTATACGGCTACTTCAGAACCAATCAGATTTCTGTAATTCCTAATCAATAATGAAACCGATGACCAAGGTCAACACAGCTGTCATTGCTCGCTGAAGGTTGGCCAGGTTATGGATTAATAAAATGTGTTATCAGGAGTTTTTAACCTCCTGGTACAGACGTCCAGTGGGCGGGACGTGACCAGTAAAGATGTATTTTACTCAGACTTTCTTCCATTTACCTTCACATGTTACGCACCACTGGAAAGCAAAGATGCTTGAGGTTTGAGTCGTGTTTACTTTTCCAAGCTGCGATCGTAGCTCGAGATTTAGTAAAAACCTATTTCAGACCAGTCTCTAATGGAATTTATCTTTGAAGCCATACTGAACTCCAGTAGCAAATACTGTTCGACCACCAAGAGTCTAATAAGTCGTTTATCCATAAAAACCTGTTTCTGGTGAAACTTGAGGGATTTTAAGGGGTTAATTGAGACTTAATCTTCCACCTCCAGACAGAAAGCTTTGAGTTTCTGTAAAGTGACTCATGTTTAAGCAGCTAGCACCGGCCTCGGTCATAGTGCTGCTCCACATGAGCGGTGGTTCCCAACCGGGGGTCCCTAAAGCTCTGAACTTTCAGAGCCATTATGGATAATATCCACATATTTAAGAAAAGAAAAAAAAAAGGCTATGTGTTGTTAATTGAACTTTGGCCTTATTGGAGGACAGGACTACAGTATCTATGGTGAGAATCTCCCTTTTTAAAACATAAAACCAGCATGGTTTCGGCACGGGGGGGGGGGTCCATGGCTTTTTAGCCTTTGCATGAAGGGGTCCTCATAATAGGTTGGGACCCACTGATCTAGGACTACTCAGTTCAGTCCTATGAGGGCCAGAGACCCCTGCAGGTTTTCAATGTTTCCCTGCTCCAACACACCGACCCCGACCTGCATTCATCAGATAATATCAGAGTTGCATCGACTTTCCATAAATGTCACCTGAACGTTGAGCATCCCGAACTTTTTCTGAATATTTGTCGTAGATTTCCTGGAGCTTGACATCATGTTGCACAGCCAGCATCGGGAGTTGTTTTAAGGGACATTAAGAAACATTTCCAGACGAAGAAAATAAAATAATCCAGGTGATGTTCATCTACCCACATAGCTGACTGACCAATCAGAGCTTAGCAGGTACTGTCTTGATCAATAAATTGCCTTGAATCTTGAATCATCTCCAGATTTTCATAAAACTTCTGAAAGGGAGAATTAAATGAGACAATAAATTTCACACTTGTCACTTATTTATTAGAGAAAATAATTTTTGGGCATTTGCAAGGAAGTTTTGATATGAAAATTATTTAGATCTTCTCGATCAAATCCCAATCAGATGTGAGTTGATGTCTTTTTTTTGGTTTGTTTTTCTTTTTAAAAAATAAAACAAGACGTCATAAATCACGGATCATACATCGAGGAGATTTTGGAGGATCTCGGATGAAGCTCGTAACTTTTACACAGACTGTTTTCAGACGAAGGAAATTCATCCTCCAACAAAAATCCCTCCTATGAAGGCCTGTAACACAAGGCCACTAAAGGATTTGGAGTTGAATGAGTCCAATAAAGGTTCATAGGACGTTCTGTACAATACAACTTTATTTATAATGATAGATAGATAGATAGATAGATAGATAGATACTTTTATTGATCCCCTAAGGGAAATTGTAATTTCATTTACCCAGAACTACAGGTGGGACGTTAGCAAAACCAGATCCAAACACAGCCACCTCTGTTTTGGAGTTGTTAAGATGAAGGAAGTTAAGGGCCATCCAAGATTTTCAGTCCTTTAAACACATTTGGAGAGAGTTTAAACAGAACCCATCCTTCTTTTTAAGGGGAGGATATATCTGGCAGTCATCTGCATAACAATGAAAGGAGATGACATGTCTCCTAAGAATTGAGCCCAAGGGGAGCAAATATAATGAAAACAACATAGGGCCCAGAATGGAACCCTGAGGGACTCCAAATAATAATAATGGAGTACAAGAAGACTCATAATCCCCCAGGTGAGCCGAAAAGGTTTGGTCCTTTATATAGGACCTGAACCATTCCAGAGCCAATACACAATATTCCAAACGCCAGATTAAAATATCATGATCTACCGTATCGAATGCAGCAGTTATATCCAAGAGCACAAGAGCCACACAATCACCTGATAAATCACATGATAAAAGAATATCATTAAAAATTCTTAAAGCACTGATTCAGGACTGTGCATCATGCTCATTTAGGTGTGTAATTATCTGGTTATACACAATTCTTTCCAAGGATTTAGATTAAACAAAAGGCAATTTGGAAATCGGCCTAAAATTTGCAATGATGCTTGCATCAAGGCCCGGCTGTCAACAGGTGTGGAGGAATAGCATCATGTATTTCCAGCCTGTTTTAGCTCTTTCTTTTTTATTTGCTGACTTAATTTTTTTTTTAGAGGCAGTAGAAATGTTTGTTGTATGTCACCATCGAGCTGCGAGCATCACCTCTGGCCTAACCACAAGTGTGTTTCCTCTGCAATCTACCGGTGCACTCTAACCGAGTGGAAAGTTTCTGACAGGCTCAAAGTATCCGCTCCCTTTGCAACCACAGCCCCCACCCCTCCCACCCCCTCTTTCACACCACCAACACCTCTTTTTTTTTAAACATCTTTAATAAACGTGACGCCGTATCGTCTTTTGTTTAGAAGCCTCTTATCGCCGTTTGAAGAGCAGCTGTAGTGAATATCTCCAGCATCACCGTCTCCACGGGAACGTCCAGTCACCATGAGGACCGCTCACATCCTTCTACTCTGCATCCTGGGAGCTGCGATGTTGTCTTCAGTCGTCTGCAACAGTAAGATGACCTGAAATCATACAGTTTAGACAGAGGAAGACGTCTTAAACCAGCCTAACAATGATTTATCCTCTTTTATTTAGATGCAATTGGTCCTGATGATTGTTGTTTCATGTTCTACCCGAGAAGGTTGAACAAAAACTTAATCAAATCCTACAACGTGACTGACCGTCGCTGCCCCAAGTCTGCAGTCATGTAAGATCTTCAGATGATTCAACAAGTCTAAGTAGTTCTTCTAAGTATAGGATTTAGTATTATTTAGTTAATGCATCATAGTTTATGAATATACTTCATTCTTTTGTAGCTGTAAGTTATTTTAAGAGGAAAATATTCAGTCTGATAATGACTTTGATGTTTGCGTCTCTGTCTCAGTTTCATTACAAAGAAATTAGGTCGTCACATCTGCGTGGATCCGACTCTGTCCTGGGTGGAAAACATCATGAAATTTGTGGATGAAAGGTCCTTTTAATGACCATCCTGAAGACGACTTCTCCTTCATCATTACGTTGTTTCTTTCCTTTTTAACATTTTGCTTTAACATGTATTTTAGATGCTTTGTATCCTTATTATCCAGCTGTATAAACTCAGTTATGTTAAAGTTAGAAGCTTTAAAAGTTTGTTTTTTCTCATCTGAATTTCTGTAAATGTAAAAGAAAAAAAAAATTCAATTTGAGATTTGATCTTGAATAAAAAATGTTTGTCATGGCTTAAGTTTTTCTTTTTCTTTGATAAGAAAATTACTTTGCCTAAAAATTTTTTAAACATTTATGTTAAATCAAATTAAATTAAATTGAATTTCATATCATATTATATTTTATTATATATTTTGTATTGATTTATAATATATTTATATTATATATATATATATTATATATTATTATTATTATATTGGTTTATATTATAAATTATAATCTATAAAACATTTGATATAAAGGTAGATTCTACTTGAAATTGACTTTTTATTCATGACTTTTAATAATGTACAAAGGTTTTAATTCATCACTCTTCTTCATATATTACCAGGAAATCAGGTGAAAGTTCTAGGAATTATTAAAACATGTACATATGAATACGGCATAGATGGTAAGAACAGATTTTATAATTTTATAGAAACCTTGGAAAAGCATGAAAATCAAAGCTCTCTAAAACACACAAACACACTTAGAAAATGTGCTTAATCCTGCCTGGGAATGCTGAACTGGACTAAAATGAGTCTGCTGGTTCTCTGCATTATATCCAAAAAAAAGTTTCTAGTATTTGTGTCACTGATAAAATCCCCATTAAAGTAACTGGAAGACATCAGAGAATTGAAACAGGTTCCACTGCAACATGATGAGTACATCTAATGTATTTAAAGGAGCAGTGTGTGGGGGGCCGTGACGTTTAGCTGGAAACCAGCATCAGGTCCAGTCGTAACAACCCTCTCTGTTTACTCCCAGTTTAATCAAATCAATCAATCAGATTTTATCTATAAAGCACGTTTCATGCTCAGGCAACTCAGAGTGATTTACATATTAAAAACAATTTATGCATAAAAGAGAATTAAAAAAAAAGAAAAATCCTTCACACATCAAATATAACAATATAAAAACAAAAACATCATTATCATTTCTTTCATAGACAATCTCACAAACATATAGATGCAAACATTAACTCCCTCCACCCCCCCACCCCAGTCTTCACAAACAAACTCTAATCTCTGCCAGTGACTCTCTCTCTTAACTGGATGAAGGTAAAATAAATATAAATATCTGGCTTGACACTGCTGAGGAAAATCAGTGGATCCATCCATCCGTCCGTCCGTCCGTCCGTCCGTCCGTCCGTCCATCCGTCCATCCATCCATCCATCCATCCATCCATCCATCCAT
>JBBBVU010000005.1:18820848-18831091 GCA_037177055.1 Atherinosoma microstoma
TATCCTCTGATCTGATCGAGGTTTAAAGCTACAGATGGATCATTTCAAAGAGATATTCATCTTCATCCAGGGTTGGTCCTTTAGGCAAACCTGAAATGTTTTTCATTTGTCCTGTGTGCCATTAATAGTCATTATGGGTTTGCCATATTTGAGCAGAAGCACCGGGCTCAAAGGGTTAAAACAGCAATAACATGAGAATGGTGAAATTACAGGAAAAATCTAAGGATGTCCCAGATTTCAACTATTTGATTAGATGGCAAAAGTAAAAAAAACACAAATCAGCTTCTAAAAAATTGGGATTCAGAAAGAAAAAAACACAAATTCAGCAATCAGGTAATTGTGATCAGAACTGAAACTAACTATGATGGTGGGTATACCAAAACATAAAAATCATGGTCTCCATAACTTTTCATGTGTTCGGTGTCGTCTTGGTCTGACGATGACAAAATGTGGACAGTATGATGAAGAGGGCTGTTTAGATACAAACTGTCATTGAACCAGAACATGGCTGAGACACTCCTTTTGTTTTCTTTCATCACCTTGTTAGAGGACATGTTCTGCACTTAAACACTGAATAGTTAAAATGAGTCAAATTAGAATAACTTGTAAAGGTTAAAGTGCATTCTAGGTTCATTCTGACATCATGCAGAAACACATTGGCTCCTAACTTTTTGCGAGTATAGTATAAATATACACATATATCTATGCAGTTTAATTAAACTTTCATTAGGTCTAATAGCTATTGTTCTGTTGTATTTGTAAGTATGAAGCACAAATTTGCAAATCAACATTTGCAGGCTTTTAAAAGGAACATTACGATGCTTTTATTTCTGACCATGTGCTTGAATAAAAGCCAGTTTCCTTCTTTTTGAGCTCTTTTATTCCAAAGACACCAACCGTGTGGAGCCTCTCCTGGGACTGTAACCTCAGCTCTTCTGCCTGCTGCCGGCCTGACTCTGAATCAGCAGCCAGTTGCTGCCTCAGATCGTTCAGGATACTGATGTACTTCTCATACTCCTGCAGCTGCTCGGTCTCCGGCTTCTTCCTCTCCAGCTGGCTCTCGTCTCTGGCCCTCTTGCCGAGGTACTCTGCCAGCTTCATCTGCAGCTGCCTGTTTAGCCGGCTGGCTTTATCTCTCTCCTCGCACAGCTCCTGGAAGAGCTGCATGGACTCTTCATATCGGATGTCTTCTTTATCTGCATTTGCAGCCGTGGCCTCCCTTTCCTTCTCATGTGCAGAACTGGGAGGTTCAAGATTTAACCTTGAAGATTCATCATCATCATCATCATCATCATCATCATCATCATCATCATCATCATTGCTGTCAGTCTCAGAAACCCTTTGATCACGTGACAGAGGCTGTTCATTGACTTCATTTATCTTCACGCCCAAGTCTTCATTTGTGGACTCTTCTTCATGATTTGATGCCATTATTTCTTCTTTTTCATAGCTATGAACAAGTTTATCCTCCTCTAATGTCTCCTTCTTAGTGCCATTTATGTTATGTTCTTCGTGCTGTGGCTCTCTGTCCATTTTAATTATAACTATACTAAAAAAATAAAATAAAAGTATTCTTCAATAAATATTCTAATTTATCTTGACCTAAAAGGCTCGCGCAGTTCTGTAGTCGAGAAAACTGTTCGTTTAGTGTCCGTTGTCTTGGAAACTGGCTTTCAGGAGCCAATCACAGGCGCTTTGCCCCCAATTTTTTTTCATGAATATTAACAAGCAGGATGTGTGCGGCTCGCGCTGCCCATGTTCGCTTTGCGCAGGCGCGAATTTCTGGCTCTCACAACAAGAAGCAGGAGCCAGCCAAGATGGCCGACCTGGGGAAGAAGTACTGCGTTAACTGCCTTGCAGATGTTACAAATCTGCGGCTTCGCTGCACCGAGTGCCCCGATATCGAGCTGTGCCCGGAGTGCTTCTCAGCGGGCGCGGAAATCGGTAACCACCGGAGATGGCACGGGTACCAGCAGGTCGACGGCGGTCGGTTCTCTCTCTGGGGTCCCGAGGCAGAGGGAGGATGGACTAGCAGGGAAGAGCAGTCGCTTCTCGATGCTATCGAGCAATATGGATTTGGAAACTGGGTACATCACTTTATTAACTTACTTATCTTACTTTAGTTTTTCTAATTTTTAATTTAGTTGATCTGTTAATGGGTGTAGAAAAGAAAAACCATTAAGTCATTTAGTAGTATTTAAGTAACATTAGTGACTTCAGGAGGGAGAAAAAAATGACAGGTGAGCTACTTTGGCACAGTCGTAAAAAGTTGGACCAAAAAAAAATATTTAAAACCAGCAGAAAACTTTTCATTATTGTTAAAACTCCAAAACCAGGAAAATAGACCCGGAAATGAATGATAAGAGTTTAAATTAATCAAAAAACATGAAGAAAAAGAGGTGACAGATCGATTATCATCAGAACTAAAACAGTACAGTCAAGTCAAGAGGAAATAGAAACTATGATAATACAAAGAGTTGTCTTCTATAAGCTTTACTTTAACATTATTTAAATACATTTTGCTTCTAATATATATTTTAAGAGTAATTCAGTCCATCTATCTTATACATACACACACCACATTAGCTTGTCTCTAATGTAATCCTCATGAAAACCTGATTTTATTCTACATCTGCTTCTGCTTTGAGTCTGTTCAGTGTATCGTTATCATCACTAACATTTCATTGTGTAGAGAAAATTGTCCAAATAATTTAACATTATTTATATTTACATTTGATTAAGTTAAAGCTCCCTGTTGAGTTAATATAACAGGACGAACTAGACAATATTCAACACATCAACTCAGCATAATTGTGATGTGAACTGATGATTAGTCCCTTTATAACGAGGTATAATATCCCCCTGTTTGTTTTCACTCTTGTTTGAGTTTTTTTGTCTGATTGGATGATTGGACTCTCCTACAGTAATCAGGGGGGGATAAAAAACAACAGATATCGGCCATTTTTTACATTTATTTCATTTTACACTGTGAGGGTCGTCTATAGTGTGAGGAAGATCCATCACAACCACAACAGCTTGGTACCTCCTCCTCATTCTGGTCGCCATTTAGCTGTGGGATGGCATCCCATTCCTCCACCAGGGGTTGTTGAAGGTCAGCCAGGCACAAACAGCCCAACCAAGCCGATCCCAAAAGTCTTCAATTGGATGGAAACCTGGACTTACAGCAGTAAAGTCTGGTAATGATCCACAGGAGCATTATGAGTTATCGCTCGTTGTCAAGGTGACTGATCAGGCTTTTCAATGATGGTATTATTAAATAGAAGAACTAATATGTCAAACACACATTTCCTGAGTTTATATAAGAAATTAACAAAACATTTTTAAAGTGCTAATGAGTATCCATCAATGAAGAGAATAGTCATGCTCAAAAACTTGTCTTGCACCAACTTATTTAATCCATTCAGACATCAAGTTTTGGCTAAGCTAAATTCAAGCAGCAGTAAGTCCCTTTTAACTGGGTAGAAAAAACCCTCCAGCAGAACCAGAACCAAGAAGGGTTTCTGTCTCCCTCCATCATTTTGGGGTGCAGATGACAGGAATGCAAGGTCAATAAGCACTGCGACTCTAAGCCAGGGAAACCTGCTGGGAAAGAAAAAGAGAAACACAAGTTAATGACAACAACATTGTCATATTTGGAAAAGAGAGAGCAAAGAGAGAAAAGTGCAAAATCTTAAAGTTTAAAAATTTTCAGAAGAACTTAAAATTCTTTACTTAATTGTATAAATTGTAATCAGAAGATTCACACTGTTTATACATTCTCGTACCAGATCACCTACAGATACCTGTTAAATGAGATGAGTAGAGTCCTAAATTATTTTCTATGTTGTGGGTCTCAAACTCTTGCTGGAATTAGATCACAGCTTTCTGAGAAAAAAAATAAATTTTCCCCCAGTCCTTACTGGTGTCTTCAGAGGGCTGAAGATGCTTTTCTCTTTAAAAAAAGAAAAAAAGAAGTTAAATTCACCATTTTGATGGCTAATATGAAGCATGGTAGTAATTTAAATAGAGCACCGAGGACCTCCAAATCCTCCCCTTCTTTGTCCAGAAGCGGGGAAAAGGTTTGGCAGACCTTGACAGACTGGCCACGTTTACATGAGAGTTTGAATTCCTCTTTAACTCGGAACCAAAGTTAAATCCACTTTAAAGAGATGAAAAATATCCATGTAAACACTTAATTCTGAATGAAAATGATCATTCCGAATTAAACTTAATCACAAATTAAGTGGCTGGTTTATTCCACTTTTAATTCTGAATTAGATAATTCCTCTGTCATGTAAACCTTTATTCCGCTTTAAGTTAATTCTGGTCGTTCTGCGCTTGCTCGTTCCCTCGGCCTGTCGCCATGACGACCGTATCCAGTCACAACCCTTCCCAACCCCCCAGATCTAAAGCGGAATTAAGAAAACATGTTTTCCATGTTAACCTTATGAATTAAGAATTATTATGTCCATGTAAACCTGAAGGAGAATATTTTAATTCCAAATCATTTAATTCGGAATAATTAATTCAGAATTAAAAAATATCATGTAACCGTAAAATTCCCACAGTGGATCCATGGAAGTTGAAGTCGGAGACTTTCACCTGTCCGAGAGGTGCAGCTCATACTTTAAGTACTCGGGTGGCACTTCAGGCAGTTAATGCATTGGTTTGGAGGCGTCGTGGGGGGGTGGGGGGGGGGGACCATTAGAGCTGGGAGACAATCAAAACCTGCAGGACTGTGGCTCTCGACGACTAGAGTTGGCCACCCCTGATTTAGTTCTTGAAGAATGACTCTTTAGAAAGACAAAAAACGAGTAAACATTGTTGTTGTTGTTGCTTAGCAACCCTCTGACGTCTTCTCTTTCAGGAGGACATGGCCGCTCACGTCGGAGCCTCCCGAACTCCTCAGGAAGTCATGGAACATTACGTCACCATGTATATCCACGGCAACCTCGGCAAAGCTTGCATTCCTGACAATATTCCAAACCGGGTGACCGACCACACCTGTCCGAGCGGGGGCCCCCTGTCGCCCAGCCTCACCACCCCCCTCCCTCCGCTGGATATCAGCCTGGTGGAGCAGCAGCAGCTCGGCTACATGCCGCTGCGGGACGACTATGAAATCGAGTACGACCAGGACGCGGAGAAGCTCATCAGCGGGCTGTCCGTCAACTACGACGACGAAGATGTGGAAATTGAGATGAAGCGCGCCCACGTCGACATGTACGTGCGCAAGCTCAGAGAACGGCAGCGGCGTAAGAACATCGCCCGGGACTACAACCTGGTGCCGGTGTTCCTCGGCAGAGACAAGAAGGACAAGGAGAAGGACAAACCCGGAGGTCCGGGAGCTGTCGGTGCTTCTGTCGCTTCGGGCGGAGCGGGAGTCGGAGGTGGCGCCGTCGGATCGGGCTCCACGATGGCAGCCGGATCGGGCCCCATTCCCAATACGTCCAAAAGAAAGATCACGAAGGAGGAGAAGGAGCAGAGGGTCCGGCTGCGGGCGCTCTGCCAGTTCATGGCGCACCGGGAATTCGAGGAGTTTTTTGAGAACATGCATAAAGAGCGGATGCTGAGGATCAAGGTGCGCGAGCTGCAGCGCTACCGGCGCAACGGCATAACGCGTCTGGAGGAGTCCGTCGAGTACGAAGCCGCACGCCACAAACGGGAGAAACGCAAGGAGAACAAGAGCGTGGTCAACTCCAAGCGCGGCAGCTCGGGAGGAGTCGGACTCGGCTCCGGGATGGGACTCGGAGGCGGAGGCGGAACCGGAGGAGGAGGAGGAGGAGGAGGCGTCGCCGGGGGACTCGTTGGAGGCGGGATCAAAGAAGAGGGTAAAGACGGCGAGTTCGCCGCCATTGAGAACCTGACGGGCTTTGAGCTGCTGTCGGATCGGGAGAAGGTTCTGTGTAACTCGCTCAACCTGAGCCCCACGCGCTACCTGACTGTCAAAACCATCATCATCAAAGACCACCTGCAGAAACGGCAAGGCATCCCAGCCAAGAGCCGCCTGCCCAGCTACCTGGACAAGGTCCTCAAGAAGCGCATCCTCAGCTTCCTCACGGAGAGCGGCTGGATATCCAGAGACGCCTCGTAGCCGTCCGTTTTCCAGTCGACGATTGCTCCGGAGGCGGGACACAACTACTGGCTTTCAACCTTTATTTTTTAATCATCTTTTTATTTCTTTTCGGGGTTGACTTTGTGAATATGTACAGTGCAAAGAAAAGAGAAGACCCACTGGAAAAAAAAGAAAAGAAAAAGTATATTTTCATACCAAGTCTAGAAACAAATCAAAGCTTCTATTTTTGCATTTGAAAGGGGGAGGGAGGGGAGGGGGGGGTAACGGCTTTTTCACTGCTGTCAACAATGATCGACATTACGATAAGTATAACGTTTGCATGAATTACCAGTTTCAGATTTGTTGACATGTTTCCTGAAGACATTTTTGTGGGAAATAGTACCTAGAAAGTCCAGCTCTGGTCCTCGAGAGCTTTTAAATGTTTCTGCAACACGTCTGATTCAATGAAACGGTCCCCCCACCCAACGGCTAGTCGCCACATTCTGCTCCGGCCTGTTAACGACACCTGAATCAGGTGTGTCGAAGCTGGAAAACATCTAAAACCTGCAGGCCCCGCGGTCGGTCTCGATGACCAGAGTTGGAAATCCTCGAGGCTGAAGCTATTTCAAAGAAAAGAAATATTTCCTAAACGTAGTATTTTTGAATGTTTCACAGCTGATGGGCAACAAAAACTTAACACTGTGTTGTTCTACTCTTTTTTTTCCCCATCATGGTTGCTAAATGATCAAATTTGACATGGGAACTTTGAAGCTAAAGGTCGCTGTTTGAGTTGAAGATGGCTGTTTCACTGTGGACGAGCTCAGCCTAGATTCTCTCAGAAGGCTAATTATATCCACTGATTACAGTTTACCAGCAGATTTCAGCGCTGACATGTACGTTGGTTATTAGGTTGGAAGAAATGTCTCGAGAAAAGCCAAAGAATGTGCTAAACATTGGTGTCCACTAGAGGGTGCTGCGGAGTTCATTCTTATTTAACCAAATATCCAACTCTAATTTAAAAGCTAGTGATTTCTGTTTAGTAAAAACAGTTTAAAAACAAAAACTTAGATGATGTATGATGTGTCAATGGAAATTTGGAAACTTTTGTGTTGGTAAAAGCCTTTCAGATCAGAGCTTTTAACAATTTATATTAGTATTTTCATCAGATTTGCCCCCATTAGTCTTGCTTTATGAAGATAATTAGTAATTTGGTCTAAAACCTTAACTTTTCTATAAATACGGTGCAGCATAACGCACCGCATCATGAAAAACCGAATGTCTGATTTGCAACCGTAGCTTCTCCGAGAAAAGTCTGTCATTAGTTCTTTTTTTTTTCTTTCTTAAAGGTACAGTCACAGAAATGGAAAGGCATTACCATTTACTTCTTTAAGTTTCCTGCTTTGTATGTTTTTGCAAGCTGAGCTGAGCAGAAGCCATCCTGCTGTTGAAATATAAAGGGCTTCATGACTCTAGCTGTCATTTCCCTGTTGCAGTTCAAAGGCTAGAATATAAAATAGAAGGAAAGCAGGCGAATGTGAGCCGATGCTGGTGTATATTTCCCATGTCTAACTGAAATAGAAACTTTTTGGGGGGTTTAAATGCAGGTTTTTGACTGCATTAGCTCTGCAGGGGTCACTTTAAAAAAAAAAAAGTATTGTCCATCATGACATCTAAAATCCCCCTTAATGCATCAGTCTTTCCATTATAGGGTCCACACTGTTACGCCCAGCGACGCATTAAAAGCAAAGTGCAGACGTAAGTATATGAATAACATTCAGAGGATCAAATGTGAATGAATCCAGGGCAGAAATGAAGCCCCAACTAGTGCACTTTCCCTCCTGCTTTTGGATTATAACAACAGAGCTTTAGAAACGCCCTAAATATATCTAAATGTTCACGCCCAGATGTGATTAAAACTCTTAAACAGGAGTTGATGGAGGTTTTTTTTTTAAGCCTTCTTTATAATGATGAGCGTCGTTTATTCATTCGTTAATAGCACAGTGTTTAACTCTGGGTACGTTTCTCCATGTTGGGTCCACTCCTGTCAATCAGTTTCCATTTGAAGTCACTGACAACATATCCTGACTGGACTCGGGTGTGTTTGAGGTTTTTTTTTTTTAATTCTATTTTTGGTTGTCATGGCGATGTCGGTTCTAAAAGTCAACCAAATTCCCCGTTAAAGAATGTTCCGTCACGGTGGCGCCTGTTTCCATCCGATGATGAAAAACTATTTGAGTTTGTTTGTTTTTGTCCGGGGGGGCAGACGTTTTCTTCTTCTTCTTCTTCTGCGTCTTTCACCGAAACCTTCCAGGTCGTCTCAACGGTGGAAATATTTTTCATAAAAAGGGTTTTTGCTTACTTTTGTCACCAAATGTAAATAATTTTGTGAGATTAAATTTCTTTTTTTGGGGGGGAAAGTATAATTAGTGACTTGTGCAATGTACAGTATTTTGTGTTGTTGAAATTTTTATAGCTTTTGTAATAAAAGAAAAATAATTTTGGATTGCAAAGAGGCATTTTCTGGCATGCTGTTGAGTTTTTATTATTTTCTTACTGCTGTTTTGCTTCTTTATTGCTTTGTTGTTGTTGTTGTTGTTGTACAGAAGGTCTGTATGGAGATGTATTAAAAAGTGCAAATACTTTATAAGTACAAATAGTTCTGTTTCCTTTTTCTGGAAGTTTTTGGTAGTTTTTTAGGTTTTGGGTGTAGCGATGAAGGCTTTGGCTGTCGGTCACAAAGAGAGGGTTTGTTATTGGTTCTGTCTGAACGGCTGCACGAGATCTGCATGTTAACGAAGTCACACCGTTACAATGTTTTCTTTCATCATGATTAGATTTTTTAAAATTTAACCTTTATCTATACAGGTTGTCCCATTTACAAGAGAAACCTGCTTTGGACAGATAGAAATATTTAGTTATAGATAGCTTAAACTATTAGGAATATATATAAGAGTTCATCTAATGGCAAAAAGCAGGTTTCAAAATAAGAGCGGATGAGAAAATAAAATTCTCTCAAGTGGAGATCTGAATCATGAGTGGATGTTTCTAACAAAATTTAAAAAACTAAGAAAAATGAATAAGGTTATTTTCTTATTCCTACTTAAATATAAAGCAACAAAAGCTAAATAAAAAGAAATTAAATAAACCAATAAAAAACAGAAGAAGCCAAAGCTTATTAACTCCCACTCCTCCTCCATACCCCAACAAATAACTATCATTATTATAGTTATTATACTTAACATAGTTACATATTAATAAGGCAACATATTATTAAACAATAATAATATTACTCAGTATATATATCTTCTTAAACAACAATACATGTTTGTAATGGTGCTATGCAATAATAATATAACTATGATAAAATATAACTACTACAGTAATGATAGATATTACAGAATATTAATAATTATAATGCATAAAGTGTTTATATTATCCATAAGAAGATATAATTTTCATGTTTTGCTGCAGCATGTTAATTCAAAAAGGAAAAATAAACATCACGTCACCTACATGCTTCATTTTCATCACATAGTCTAACTTTTACAGTGAAAACATGTTAACCCTCTGATGCATGAATGATTTAAATGTGTTTCACGTATATAATATTTTACTTCTACAGACATGTAGAATCTTATTTGTCTAACCTATAAAAATATTGGTAAAACATCAACATATCTATTCTCTTCAAATATAGCCGTGTCATTTTCTTTTCCTGTTGATTGCCGAGGCAAACTCTGTCATTTCAATGCACGTAGGCCTGTATATCTTACATTTTAGAATATATTTATTTACCACGAGGGGAGTGGCAGTGTGTTGGATGACTCACTAGTGTCCACTGAAGTGGCTAATTTGCAAATATACCGTCCTCACCCATGCAAATACTAAAACTAGAAAACTTCTAGAACATTTCAGATCACTTCACTGCTTTCCTCATTTATCAGACAGGTTTGCTGAAGCAGGAAACACCTCAAACCTGCAGGATGGCGGCCCCTCGAGGACCCTGCATGCTTCAGGTGTTTCCATACTGGAACACACCTGACTGCAAAGACCTTAATGAGCAGTTCAATTAATCTGAATCAGGTGTGTTGGCGAAGGAAAACATCTAAAACATGTCGGGCAGGTTTGAGAAACATTAATAACTATCTCTGGATAGATATGAATACTTGTCACAAATGTGATCATTGATGC
>JBBBVU010000005.1:18851472-18862962 GCA_037177055.1 Atherinosoma microstoma
CAGAAGATGCTCCACTGTGCTCATAAAGGGATGGACATGGTCAGCAACAATACTCAGGTAGGCTGTGCTGGTTAAACTATGCCATGTTGGTACTAAGGGGCCCAAAGTGGGACAAGGAAATGTCCTCCACACCATTACACGGGCAACAGCAGCAGGAAGCACTGATACAAGGCAGGATGGATCCATGCATTCATGAGGTTTCCACCAGATTCTGAGCCTATAATCTGAATGTGGAGCTGAAATGGAGACTCATCAAACCAGGCAACAAGTGTAGCCCTAATTTCATCTGGAATCTATGTACATGACCTCTTTCTCTTCTTCTACTTCTTTCTCTTCGTCTTCCTCCTTCTCTTCACATCCTTACCCCTCTTCCTTGATGCTGGCCTTCCATTTCTGTTCCACAGTATTGTAGTAAAGGTTCATATATGCTTGCCAGTTGAGGGTTCATGGGATTCAGCTCTGAGTGACAGCGGAAAACTGGTTTGCCATTGGTTACAACTAATTCTCCGCTCGCCTCCTAATCAGTGAAAACTAAGGGTCAGCTGAGAGCACTTGTTCAATTTAGAAGACATTCCAGGAAAAAGATGATAAAGAAATGCATCAAATCTGCTCGAGAGATTTTGATAAACAGTTTGATTCTTTAGTTTGTAATCTCTCAAACAATAAAATGAGGACTATTAGTTTTATGGGGACTGACTATTCTGCCTTTGTAAGTATATTGAATTTTGACTGATATGACCAAAGCAAACAATGTCATATAATGTCGAGAATTGTATGAAAGCATTTGCATTTTGATCAACACAATGAGAAATGCTATACTCTGATGTGCACAGATGACTAATTGTTGTGGAGTTTGAACTAATAGTTATAAGAATGTTGATTCTGATGTGAGAAATGCACCAAAGAGACGGAGAAATACTGTAACGTTGGCTTTAGCAGCTCACTTTTACATAACATATTGACAGGCCTAACACCCATCTCTCTCATTGGTCCTATCCTCCTTTCATCCCCTGTTCCATCTTGTTTTCCCTCTTCAGGGTTTGACTGGGGACAGACGCTTACTGTGTTTGTTTGCTGGATGTTTTTTTCTGAGCCGAGGATTTTAGTCTTTATGAATAGTCATTGCACAGCTCCCGGGCTCGGGGATGGCGTGGCAGATTGAGCTGTCTGTTTGTTTACTAGAAATGCCTCCAAACCCAATGTTGTGGTGCAGGGGTGGGCTGATGTAAGGTAAGCAAGACTCGAATGACTGAAGGGCTACGGCACCGGTGGAGTGCAATCACACAAGGGCACAGGGAAAAATAAACATTGCTTCAAAGCTCCCTTGTAATGGAAGAAAAGGTCGAGAGTGGGCGGCTGGATACAGATTGTTTTCAAAGTTATTATTATTTTTTTAATTTATATATTTTTTTTTAAATCCAAAGTTGAAGACAGCATATTCAGGGTTTTTAAATAATTCATGTTTGGAGACCTTCTGCAAGCCCTTTTGCATCTCCATCAACAAGACTAACAAGATCCTGGCAGTATTACCGAGGGGATGTTTGTTTACACAGATCAGATGCAGAGGGAGAAAATAGCTCCACTCAGAAGATTGCCTCGGTTTTTTTTAAAGGTAGTGAGCTAAAGTGACCAGCAGGGGGCGTACATGCATCGGTTTAAGATAATAGCAGCAGAATGTGTTTGCTGACATGAGGCTTGGCAGTGGGAATGCAAGCAATTTACAACAAAGCCTGGAGGGAGTGTTGGTGACAAGCAAAGAGAAGGCCACATCTAAAAGAGAAGAGCTTTCTTCATTGTTTAGTTTTAGTTTTTGTTTCTGTCTGAGAGGCAGCGATGGCACATATACAGCCCTGCTGAGTCTCTCCAGTAATGGAGAAGGAGTGTTGTGAAATGAAAAGAATTCCTCTTCAGAAAATATCCTTTTTTTTTCTCTAACTCTGCTTGGGAATGTACAGTAATGAGTTAAAGTCTTGACCTCTCCCTTCTTTATGAAGCGCCAAGACAACAGGAAACAGATGCGGTTATTTATTGAAATGTGCAACAGTTTGTTCAGTTTTAAGAAGCTTGACAGTGAATATTTGGTCTGAGCAGCTTTGTTCTTCAACACAGTTTGAACCCTCTTAGACAAGATTTCTCGTCATTTTTAAAAAAAGTGTTGTTCAGGTATTCTCAAGGCTTTTTGAAGGACTTTCCAAAGCTCTTCTTTTTGGATTTTTCTGCCTTTTTGTGTCTGTTTTCTGTCCAGATGATCCCACACAACTTCAATAACGTTAAGATACAGGCTCTGGGGAAAATTCATCACTCCATCACACACTGGTTTTCACTCCAGTTCTTGCGTCATGTGGCATACCTTGGCCTTTTGGTCCCTGTTTACTTCCTTGGGAAGTAAACAGGGACCAAGTTTCCATGGAGACCATTTCTGATGGGGCTTTAGCCAACAGTACATGGATAAACTAAAGGTCCAGATGCATCTCTCAGGTCTTTTTGGATTTTTCCTACGTTTAAAGAACATCTCTTTCAGATCCTGTTGATCTGCATTTTCTTTTTTTTAGGTCCATCCTTCATTTGTCTCCACTCGTCCAGTATCCTAACTTTTTAAAAGACACACCATGTGAAGTTTTCAGCCAATAGCTCTTAGGGAATCACCTTCTTTGTGCAAAAATACCATTTCATATGAATCTGAGTTATCTTTGGCGTGTTTTGTAAAGCTAAAGAAATAAAAAAAAGTGCTATTTCTGTGACAGGATGTTAGAAACAAAGTACCAAATGATATCATTTCAAACTGGTTCTTTGCTGAATTATCTGTGTTGAACTTGACACAAATCTGGTTAATCTCTTGAGTTCAGTGTGTTTTTTATGGTTGAATAATTCAGTTTAGTGTTTGTGGATTAACAAACAGAAAAAAACACGTTCCTCCTGAAAATGATCAGGTATAAGAACTGGACTGAAAATGAATGAAAGGCAGACGCGTGCACGAAGAAAAATGTTGGAAGACCTTCAGAAAGTCTAGAGAACTGTTGCATAAGATCACTTAACCTGATTACAAGGAAGTGTGGCTGCTTGGAAACAACAACAACAAAAATTAACAAGAAATAATCTACATAATCTACGCCAACACACACACTCTCCCTCAATCCCCCCCCCCACTTTCACACCTCTAGACATTTTCCTCTAAATCACTGCCACCCCTCTCTTGAGAACAATTAGGACGTTTGCCTTGCAACAGTAAATAAACTTGCCTCATTTAGCGTCACAACATTTCAGCGGACCACCTTGGGGTCCACGGAGGCTCACGGGAGGCTTTCGTGCCTGTGCTCAGATGTGTTGAAAATAAAAACCCAGGGGGAAGGGTGGGGTTTGATTGAATGGGAGTTGTGGTCTGGAATGCTGGTGGAAAGTGTGGCCTGGCTCTCCTGGGAAATCTGACAAATGGAAATGCACTGCGACAATTCCCAAAGTAAAAAAAATGAACATCAAGCAAAGACAGAATGATTTTTCATTGCTGCACTGAAGAGGTGTTCATTTTTAAGAAGGTAGTTGGGTAAATAAACGCTGTGTCAGAGGCAGGATTACAGATAAAAATCTGTGCCATTTTAAAGTTAGAAATGTGTTTTCTTGAGTTGTGTATACAAATATGATTGTTTAATAGTCCTACCAACATGGGATCAAATAAAAAGATTTATCAGCTGTAATTCGTAGCCTCTTTAGTTGTTTATATATCATGCGCTGCATCATCTGCCATCACGAGTCATGCTTATTTTCTTGAAGTGAGCAATGCTCCATAATATTACATAAATCTGGACAGGGTTTGTTCAGACAAAAATCTTTTCTATATCATTTATGAGTGTGGTCTGGTTGTATCTAAATGACACATGGCTTTGTTAGTATCTCTGCTTGGTCAGACAGGGGGAACAAAAGAAGTGAGAGAGTGAACAGATGAGAAAAAGACTGCACAGAAAACCCGCTGCTACACGTGTAAAGAAACTCTGGCCTATGATATGAAAGGAAACAAAGCAGACAATCATCAGGCGCACCTACAAGAAGACAAAATTGAGAACATAGGGATGGGCAAATCCATAGTCTGGAGTTGATACTTCGATACCAGCCAGTCAAAGTATTGGAATCAATACTTTTCTGAGTATGGAGATAGAACTCTGCTGTTAAAAAACATTTGTTTTTGCCATTTGTTTTCAATTCTGAGAGTTTTTAAGCAATGAAACTGCATGTGCATGTTTTTAGTGATGATGTTTTGATATTTTACTGGTTTAATGCAGGTTATTGCGCATTAAGATTTATTATATTCATCATATTAGGCCTTCAATTATGTGTTTTATTTTCCATTAAAATTGTGAATAATCTGTAATTTTATTATTTTGTAATATTTAAAAATAATATTTAATCCTTATCCTACAAGGGGCAAAAAAAAGAATAGGTATTGGCATCGATATTTGCATCTCTGTATTGATATTATTGATGGAAATGTACCATAACCTAATGGTATTTTATCAAAATGAAAAATGTAGGTATCTCACATCTCTAGAGGAACATGAACAACTATAAAACCAGAAACGAGTGAAAACATAACTGCAGCTATTGATTATTAAACCTTTTAATGATGAGTGTGAACATGCAAATGCAACCATGCATCCTCCAAGGATCAAAAGCACACAAAGAAGACCCTGAGATGCAGGTATATCCAATAGCTACCATGGAGCATTGTACCCAGCAGTCCACTGCAAGGATCAGCAAGCACCCACTCAAAAGAAAACATAGGACCCCCCCCCCCCGGCCCCTTGAAACTAGGTTTAATTTATCTAGTAAAGGCAAGGCAACACAAACTTATATGTATAGCACATTTCTTATACGGGACAATTCAAAGTGCTTTACATAAAACTTTAAAAGCATTACAACAGGGTGCAAAAGAAGTATTTTAACAAAATCTAAAATAGAGTAAAATAAAATGCTATAAATAAAAGTTTGTGTGTGAGTGATGAACAGTTGTTCTGATAGAAAAGCTTGTAACCTTGATTCAAAGTCGCTGAGAGTTTTCTGGGAGTTTGTTTCACGTGTGAGGAGCATAAAACCTGAACGCTGTCTCTCCAGGTTTGGTTCTGACTCTGGGAACTGAAAGTAAAGTAGACCTGACCTTAGTGATGAGTAAAAAACAGGCAGCAGAAACTTTAAAAAGTTTTTTTTTTTTTTTCCACATCACCAACCTGAATGATTATTTCAAGAATTTCATTAGGTGTATTGATCATTTGCAACTTGCTCCATCCTGATGTAGATGATGCTGATATAGACTGATGGGAATTTGGGAATATTATAAAATGAGTTTTAGTGAAAGTTCAATACAGGAGCTCTGATCCATCTCACTCCTAGCTCTTTGGCCCTTCCATGCTTTCAAAACTTCCATGTTCGATATAACGTCACAGCTCTGGTCCAGTTTTCTTCCGTCTTCCTCTCCCTCCCCACCACTCATCCCATTTTTCGTTCTATTAAATCTCATTCTGATGTCACTCTGTTTCCACAACATGCATCTCACACATCCCACCTCCTCCACAACTCCACCTTTCCCAATTCCCCCAAGAATGTGCTACATCAGAAGTCTGTTTGCTCCAAAGCTCACCAGCAGCAGCTAGACTCCGGGCCTTTCCCACCATCCTACAAGTCATGCTCAATCACCACCCAATTTTATTCTAATTCTTTGAAGACCACATTTCAAATTTGGTAAAAGGTGTCCAATCATTTTTTTTTTTTTTTACTTTTATTTTTTTAAACTTGCGGCAAAAAGATTAGATGTTTTCTAGAAGCAAAGATGATATCAAAGCATTAGTTCTGGCGGTTCCTGGAGCTTATACAATGAACATGGGGAGGGGGCAGAGCCTTCAGCGATTGGGCTCCTCTGTTGTGGAAGCAGCTCACAATTTGTGTTCAGGAGGCAGACAGACTTCAGCTGATAACCATATCATTAGCGCTAGCTTCTGTGATCCTGAACTACCCTTTAGTTATGCAGCTCTAGACTGCTCAGGGACCTCCCTTGAGCACCTGCTTCCCACCATAGAGTTCCCTCCTTTTCTTTTCTAAGCACGCATTTATGCCACAATTGTGTGTCATTATTTTTGTGTGTCTGCCTTTTGTAGTTTCCTCTCTCCCTGTAAGTTTCTGCAGGTATCTCTGGCTCCACGGTTGCATGTTTGTGACTCGCTCCTACCAACCTGCCCAGTTTTTTTTGTGTTGTTTCTCAGAACTCATATTTTCTCCAAATATTCTCTTTCTAATGCATTTTTTTACATGATGGTGTCCACTTTTCACACCTCGGTAAAATACATTTAGATGTAAATGATTATAAGATAGGAGGGAATGGCAGGGAGCCATATTTCACTGACCTTCATGCACATTTCCCATCGTCCTTGCACTTCTCACTTATTTGTTATTTGTTATTTTTCATCCACATCACAAATGGTTAGAATTAACATTCATGTCCAGGAGGCGTCTAGATGTTACAAAATACAGGGTTGGATGCTTCGAAAATTGGTTGGATTCATGTCGTGCAAACACTTCTGACAGAAAACTTTTGTCATATTAGAATTTACAACAGGGCTGCACGGTGGTGTGGTGGTTAGCACGAAGGAAGCAAGAAGCAAGAAGGTTGCTGGTTCAAGCCCTGGTCAGAATTTGAGCCAGAGGGGGTTGAAACAGTGGCCTTTCTGTGTGGAGTTTGCATGTTGCATATATGCGTGCATTCTCACCAGGTACTCCAGCTTCCTCCCACTGTCCAAAGACATGCATGATAGGCTGATTGGTCACTCTAAATTCTCCTAGGAGTGAGTGAGTGTGTGATTGGTTGTCTGTCTCTCTGTGTTGGCCCTGCAATGGATTGGCAACCTGTCCAGGGTGTACCTGCCTCTCGCCTGATAACTTGCTGGGATAGGCTCCAGCCCACCCACGACCCTGAATTGGATTAAGCGGTACAGAAAATGGGATGGATGGATGAATTTACAACAATGCTTCATTTACATGTAGACATACCTTCATGTTTTCTGGCAAGACAGGGCTGTCTCAACCCAATCAGCTCAGGAACATGGCCGCCTTTCCTGAGTCTGATCCTGTCAAAAGTTTCTTTCTATTCAAAGGGAGTATTCCCCTTTTTATTGTCACCAGTTGTTTAAAGTCTATGTCTTATGGTCTTAACCATCCCCTATTAAGTGCTCTGAATAGACATATAATGGGATTTTGGATGTAAATGAACTGATCGGTATCTGTGCTCGTCTTTATAAAAACCCTCTTCTGCCAACCTTCGTCATACAAAGGATAAGAACATATACCTATATCTCTTCAAAATGTTAACATAATCCCTTATTCTGTGATAACAGAGTGAGGAGTTTATGTATTCTGCATGCATTATGGATTCTGGTCTGTTAGCTTGCCTGTTAGCTA
Source organism: Atherinosoma microstoma (assembly GCA_037177055.1). Classification (NCBI taxonomy): domain Eukaryota; kingdom Metazoa; phylum Chordata; class Actinopteri; order Atheriniformes; family Atherinidae; genus Atherinosoma; species Atherinosoma microstoma. The sequence goes on from JBBBVU010000005.1 coordinate 18,858,910, forward strand.
CACATTAGCCTGACTTTGAGAAGTCAACCAGGGGTTAAGTGTTTCCATGAACTGATGTGAGCTGACTTTTTAAGTATACTCAGCACAAGGTTATGCTTTACTTTCACTTTGCATGAATAACTGTCCATGCAGAGTGATCCTCGTTAAACCTTCATGCAGACATTGATCATAAAAACAGGAAAAATACAAATTCATTCAGCAGCATGGAACCAAAACGGGACGCGTGTTCAGTGTGGGGAAGTACAGTTCACTACATGTTAGTCTCTGTGCATGAATACATGGACATGAAAATATTCATGTACAGTCGTCAAGTAGTCTCGTGTTTCTTCATGCACGAGTGGTGACAAGGAACACGGAGAGATTCAATCCACCAGCCAGGCCGAGTTATCAACCTCACTGTTTCAAATCTGGGATGACAGAGTGTGACTGCTGGGGGAGAGGGAGGGGGAGGGGGGAGGCAGGCCCTGTGTGGTCCCTAATAGATGGTCACACCTTTTTAGACATGCAAGATTGAAAATACTTAGGAGTTGAGAGTTAGTGTGTGTGTGTGTTCTTGTTTTACTGCATGCATTGAGTCCAAAATCTGTCTATCTTCCAATCCATTTATCTACTTGGATAGATGTGTGTGCGTGTGTTACCATTGGTAAGTGCCTCAAGATTCACAAGATAATTACTCCTCAGGAGTTCAGTAAGGTTAATCATCAGGTGCCTTATTAGTGGGGTGGAACAGCCCATTACTCTGTTAAACGTTTGCTTTTCACAGGTTCAAGGTGCTTTTACCTTTCCATACTTCATGGTCAAGAAATGATTATCATGACCATTAAAAATACACCATCTTTACATCAAAAGTAGAACATTTAAACAAATTTTTTAAAATATCGATACACCCACAACAACAAACCCATGAAATAATTTCCTGTTTAATGCTCTGAGACCTACAACCAGTCCAGAGACTCCAGCTACCTCCCAAGGAACAAACCTGCCAGCTACTTTAACAACAAGCGTAGTTATTGTGCTGTATACTCTGTTGGACATTACATTTCTGGCAATCCCAACTTTATGAGATAATGAAGCTAGTTTATTATTTTTTGACTCGGCTGTGGATGTAATCCCCACACAGCAGGACAGAAACTATGAGCCATCTCATGATGATGAAGCTGATCAATCTCACTTGTTAAGGCCCATTTATGCTCCTTCATGTACGTAAATAGCGACGCCCGTTTCAAATGATGTCATACATCGCTGTCCTCATACTTCCATGCGTGTTTTACGTTGCCATGGTCGTTAAGTTAGTCCACCCCCGCATGCGTTAATGCGCTTAAACACTTACATCGCTTTTCTTCAAAAGCTAACATACATAAAGCGAACAAGATGGCAGGAAATGAGCTGCAAGGTGCCGAAGAGTACTTTTTAAAGTGTAACTATTCCTTTTACAGTATAAAAGATGTGACATCACCATATAAAAAAACTTTAAGTTTGGGGATTTTTAAATGGTTAATTAAGTGTCTACCAGCTATTCAAGACAAAAAAAAAAAAAACAGCATCTAAAGCAAATTTTAAAATGAGACCTCTTTGTGGAAATTTCCAGCTCTTTTTGTTTTTTAATTAATATTGATGTCTGAGCAAAATGGTCAAAACGTTTAATGAAAATGAGTAAAGTGATAAAAAAAGAAAAAACTTTACTTTAGGCAATACTCACCCAAACCAAGTGGTAGAAATGACTCAGGATGGTTTATTTCCATACATTTTTAAAAGAAAATCTATATAATCACTGAAAAATGCTTTACTAAAGAGTAGAGGAGGCTGTCAAAGGGTTAAAACCAGCTCAGCGGTGAAGAAAAGATTCAATAAAAATATTTGGCCAGAAAAGCAAGGGGAGTAAGGGGAAACTGAGGAGCTGAGGGGAGTGGAACAGCAGAATTTGTTATTGTCCTCTCTTGGTTTGAGCTTTTAAAATCTCATCCCATCATTTCAATATGATTTGTTGCCATAAAAAAGATTGTTGTTGATTGATGTTTTATCATTCCTCAAGGGAAGAACTCAGGACTTGTTGCTTCACAGGTGGGCGTTTTTACAGCACACATATCTATTTGAGTAAAGGATACAGGAGTGAGTGGACTTTTGTAGGCATGAGTCTCCTGGTATTGATTCTGGGTATAATTTTTTTTTTTTACATTCAGTGCAGAGAATTCAGAGAAACACAATCGGACTGTTTTCTAAGTGGGTTATCTGACATCCCTCCAACCCTAAATAAACCTAACTGCAGCTCCTGATGTGACCTGTCACACTATTGGGAAAGCAACATCCTGTAACCTGACTTGAATAGGTCAGCACTGTCATGCTTTCTCCCATCTACACCAGTAGGCCTATATTTAACTCTTTTATTACAAAAAAAAAAAAAATCTGTTTCCTCCTTTTTTTTTTTTTTAATGAATCATCAGAATTTATCCTGTTCAGGATTTGATATTTGCATATGTGAAATATCTTAACAACCTGATCACACATAGGACTCTTCATATTTCTACATATCAACGCGGGTTCTGCTGTAAACGTCGATGGAAAAGCTGAAAAGTCAGAGTCAAATTCCACAGTATTTCCCTGACCCCTGAGCAAACCAAAAAACCTGGTAAATATTTGATGGGCCTCGGTGAAGTGCCTGTGGCGTGGTTCTGTTTGTGCGATCGCAGATGAGTGAAGCCCTTCTCGCATCTACTGAGCGGAGAAACGGTTCAAGGAGAGGTGAACCTTGGACCACAGGAGCCCGGCTTGTTAGCATGCTGCTGAGCGGCTTCTGGAGGGAGCTTTGTTCGTCATGAAATTTTCATGGATAATTGGATGTTATGAAGATTAATGTGCATTAGTTTCACTGAGTCGCAGGCGAAAGACTTTGACTCGCGCCGGCTTACAGGTGCTAAACCTTTTTAATGGAGGGGTTAGTCGTGTTATTGACTTGCGGCTTGGAAATGAAGCGATCAGGTGATTTCTTCATGCATATGGTGAAGTGGAAGGTGCTCTTACATGTCCCAGAGGATATGCACCTGAACTTCGTAATAATTTAGTCTAAATTATTCCAATTAGGGACTGCATGAGAGCAAATCTAATCGCATGCTTCGCTCTCATTACTGTTGCCTCTATAAAATTCATAGCAGGGAAATCAGACCGTCATATCCACAGATGATACATGACTCATGTGTGTCCCTTGCTGTTTGAATGTTTTCGAGCTTACAAGGAATTTAAGGGAACCATATAATCAAAAAGTAGGTTCAAGGTATTTTGCTCTTCATGTGTTCCCTTGCAAAAGTTTTGTTTCTTGCAAAAGTTTTTAAAGCTCATTATTATTTTCATTAGTCATTATTTTACTGGTCCAGCCAAGAAGAGATCCAATTGCATGGAATATGTCTCAACTAGAATAAAAAATGGACACCACTGGTTTACGGTGTACTCAACTGAAATAATATTCTATAGGGGACCAATGATTTAAAGTACATTTTATTACACAAAATAGGGAAAAACAAGTTACATTTTTTTCTTTTACAGGCTATATGAACATTTCTTTAACCAGTGCATATGAAATTTCCAGTAAACATGTTGCATTTAATAAAAAATGGTTACATGTTACAAAATATTAAGCAAGGAAACTATTTAAAGGGATACTGTGTAACTTTCAACCCAAATATCAGCCTAATGTGAGTAATAATAAATGATTTCTGGGGTCGACGTTCAGCCCTTGACACATGTCGGCGCTCCGAGGGGGGCTGCCGTCTTCAGAAACCAGACATTGTAGTTTTGTAGGATCGGATCCGTCTCTCATGGGATCATGTGACCTGGAGCGCTTTGCTTTATGGCTCCCCCTCTATAAACACAGGGGGCTCTGCTTTGTGCTACTTTTTTCTCATGACTGAACGAAGGTGAAAAGGCGTCTGATGAGGCCAGAAAGAGAGACTGTTTAATTTTGCGATTGTGTCATTTGACCTGTTTAGCGCCCCTTGTGGCCAAAAGTTTCACGGTATCCCTTTAAATCCTTAAACCTAAATGTAAAATGAGTGGGCTTTT
>JBBBVU010000005.1:18863731-18882439 GCA_037177055.1 Atherinosoma microstoma
ATATGAAAGGCATTTGTCAGAAATTATTTTTAAGAAAATATCAAAATACATCAAATAAATAAAAAGTAAAGTATGATGAAGAAATGAAGTATCACTGTGTATGTCTGTGGAAGTAGATTATTGTGTATAAAAAAAAAAAACTTGTGGCACTGTTTCTTAATAATTCATGCATGAAAGGGTTAATTATTTGAAAAAGGAGGGACAAAATAAATGAGAAAATGATGTGAGTAAAACATTAGAATCATGCTGGACCTGCTCTTTCCGGTTTCAAATTACTCAGAGGTTTGTTAAATTTTACATAATGTGACTTTAAGTCAGTTTTTTTTCAATGCAGGTGTTCAAAATAAATAAAATAGGAATCAGAAGGACGAGCATGCAAACAGAATATACAGATCACATGTATAATGTTGTTAGGATGAGTAAACGGGCTCAACTGTGAGCAAACTGGTAACTGATCTGACCAGTTGACTCAACAAGACATTCTCCTTTTACCTGCTGCTGCAGCAGCAGCAGCAGCAGCAGAAAGACATGTAAATAAGTAAAGATCAGCCGGCCAGCTCTGAAAATCAGCACCGACATCAGATATAATTTTTCAAGAACTTTAATTGTAAATAAGAATAAATAAAATGGAAAATGTTAATAAATATAATTTAATTCAAATTTACTTCACACAGTGAAAATACTTTTTCTTTAGCAGGATTTACATTAGAACACCATCAACACTCATATGGTGTTTTTAGTAAATCTCCCTGTCTTCATCAGGAAATGCTGAAATTTTACCATCATAAGAAAAAGATCTTTTTTAAGAAAAGTTTTATTTCACTGGGATGAAAAACGATCTGATCCTCACCAGATAACCTGAAGATGAACACGTCTGCGCTCAAATGTTTGTAAAATTACTCCGGAGTGTACCAAGTTTTATGAATCCTACAATCTTCATAAAAAGTTAGAAAGTAAGACTTAAAGACGCACTAAGGAACTTTTGCAGATTTTCTGTCATGCTCCCCCCCTAACGATGGTTAATCCAGCATCCATCTTGCATCCTACCTGTACCACGATCAAATTACATTTTATTTATGTAGCGCTTTTCATGCTACAAGCAACACAAAGTGATTTACATAATAAAACAATGTATATTAAATAAAAATCTCCCCACAATACAAAACGGAGCTCACTTCTGTTACACTCATACACACACAACCAAAATTTGACACCCCCCACCCCCACCCAGAAGTAATGGCATAATAAGATAAAAACTCTGGTGAGGAGGCAATATTATTTTGGGGACACCTCCACACCGGAGGCAAGCCCATCCATTGCCATAGCGGACGCCACCACAGAAACCACCCCAACCACGGCTGGCCGGGGCCATGGTGGGGGCCCTGGCCACATAGTCAGGGAGATCACCACAGTAGCAGCAGACCGAGCAGGCAAACCCCCGGTGTGGAGGCCCTCCTTGAGGAAAACACTGGAGTCAATGATGTTAAAAAGTTAGAACAGAGGTCAAACATAAATAAATACATAAATAAATGAAGACAGTAACAGATAAAAGCATGATTGGAATAAATTAAGACACGAAAACACAAATGAATTAATGAAATAACTGCATAAATGAAAAATAAGATACTAAAATGCAAACAATAAATAATTTAGTTTAAAAACTCAGCTAAAAAGATGGGTCTTGAACCCCTTTTTAAAAACATCAACAGCCCTCAGGCAGGCCACAGACGAGGACCATAGTGGTGAAATGAGGCCTCTCCGTATGTTTTGGTCCTAACCTTCGAAACAACTAAGATGCCGGTACCAAAGGACCTCAGGGACCGCGAGGGTTCATAATTTAAAATCAGTTTAAAAGCAGGTCAGAAAAATAAGTCGGCCCAAGACCATTAAGACATTTATAAACCACTAAAAGAACCTTAAAATCAATCCTGGAACGCACGGGGAGCCAATGCAGCGATTTAAAAACTGGTGTAACGATATCTCTCCAAACGGTAAGAAACCATCTTTTCTTATCTCTTGCTTTTGTCCCTTTCTCTCTCTCTCTCTTTTCCTCTCTTCTTCCAATAATGTCTTTAGCTTCTTTGAATCAGCCACAGTGCACATTAAGAACAGGTTATGTGTTTATCTGCTTGACAGCTTGTGCGTAAAGTCAAACTCCAGCTTTCTCGTCCAGGAAGAAAAAGTTGTAAAGTGGTTTATCAGGCTCGTCGGTTCCAGAAATGCACATAATAGATGCCACTGTGCCATCAAACGAGTTTGGAATGCAGGGTTTTAAAGTCATAGATTTATGTATTGCGTCTTTAAGAACAAAATTAGTTTGCTAAAACAGTCAGTGAATGATGATCAACGACCTCAAACAGCAGCAGATCTACAACAAAATGACTGAAAAAACAAAAGGTCGAGTTAACGTTCACATCTAAAACTGCATAAACAAATACTGCAAAATGCAATAATAATAAAATAAAACAGTGGGACCAAATTCCCCAGTGCTACATGTCATGTTTTGTTGTTCATATGATATTACAGTTACATAATTTTAAGACTTGGAAGATCCAGAATATGCTTCATTTCCTACAAAGCAAACAAGAAGAGAGCAGGCTTCAGGATGAGCTCTGAGTAAAGATGCACAGCTTTATTCTATGTGAATTTGTTTAGATGCAAACTGTAGTTAGATGATGAAACTGATTTAAAATAATGTCTCTTCAAAAAACAACCTCATTTTGTCAACTGCCTGTTATCTTTCATCCCTTCTTCTCGTCTTTCCTTGCCTCCGTACTTGCATTGCAACTGATACAAATGATGTAAAACATGGGAAAATAGAAAATGGGCCTGTATTTATCCAGCTTTGATCTAATAATTGGTGTTAGTTGTTGACAGAAAACACCATCCAGGAGAACAAAATGATTCATTAATAACTCTGTTGCATAAAACTAGATTTAAAAAAAAAAAAGAGTAAAAAATAACTTTGATTCCTAAAGACTCCCACAGGCTTTGTTCTTCAGTTAAATAATGTGTTGTGGGAAAGAAGGGGACAAAAATAAAAACGTATATCTCCCTAAGAAAATAATTTGTGTGAACTGTAAATAATATTGCAAAGTGTGTGTTTGTAACGTAAATGTTCTTCTTGTTTGAATAACAAATACAGGTGTATCTTTGTTACAACCTACTCCACTTCGGGCTGGGTTGTAAGACAAATGCCACATGATATAATATGATATGATACAATGACATACCAAATGATACAGTATCATACAAAACATGCAATATTATACTACAATATATCATGACACAATGCAATAGGATACAATATATGATATGATAAAATACATTTTATACAATATAATATATTACATGCAGTATTAAACTATATAATATAATACAGCACGTTATGGTATATCTTATGATACAATATGATACAATATTTGCAATATTATGTTACACAATATCATGATACAATAGCATATATCACAAGGATACAATACCATAGGAAACAATATTGTATCTAATATATTTTTGGTAATTTGCAATTTAAAAAAAAATCAAACTAACAAACTAAAACAATAAAACGTAGCTGTAAGAGTAGCCAAAAATGTCCATCCATCCAGGGTCATGCGGAGGACTCGAGTCCATCCCTGCTGCCAGTATGGTTGGCTACACCATGCTTATTTACATTCACTGCATCCATCCATACATTTCCTATACCTGCTTATTCCAATGCATATAATGGGTAGAGGGGTCTGGAGACTTTTCTGGCAGCTACTAGGGTAGACGCTTGACAGGTCACCAGGCCTCACTCTGAGGATCAAGACTAAATTGATCCTAGAAGATAATCATTGTTTGCATGAATAAACACCAATGAACTCAACATGCATGTTTCTGGGCTGTAAGAGGAAGTTGGAGTAGGAGGGGGGGGTTGAGGTCCTGGAGGATTAGCTCACTACTTTACCAAATTGCAACAACACAATCAATTAATTAAAGAACATATGAGTGGAAAGACAGTAAGGATTTATGTTGGTTTGATCATCTTTATGACTTCGCATCAGCGTCCTGTAACTACAAAGTGCTTTGATCTAAAATGATGCATCTGGTAAATTACCGGCAGTCTTTCAAGCACATCCTGATGCTGATTTGAGGCTAGTCTGGGCATTTGAAAAGGGAAAACGAATGCACTATAGAAGAGAAGAAAAGGCATTAATCTGTCAACGGGAAGAAAAAACAAATCATTGTTTACATGAATAAACATCCGTCTGACCTAAAAATCCTGACCCACCAAGACATGATTTAATCCAGCCTTTACCCATAATTGGATAGGAAGATGCACACAGCAGGGAAAGCTATAGCTTTGTGGGATAAAAAGTGAACTTTGACCTCTTGGCAGCTGGTCACTAACATACACACAGGCAGTGAAGCGCTTTATGGGTAAATGGTTTAGCCGACTCTTTGGGGTCAGGACAACATTTTTATCATTTAAATGAGCAGCAAATGGAGAAAAAAAAATTATATATATTTATGAATTTATCCAAGAGTGTAAAATAAAATAAGCTCAGCAAGCACTCAGAATCAACTGCCACTAAGCTGATTTACTGGTAGGATTTACAAATTACCCTCAGGATCAGACAGCAATGTATCAGCCTGACCCTTTTGGAGACTGATCACTGTGAGTGATGCTTTGTGTCTGTAAACCAGTATGTGCAGGATTCCCATCCAGAAGTGCTGGCATTCTCTATTACATTATCTTGAAACAGCAGCCTGGTTGGAGGGAAGCTTATCTTTGTTTCATTAATCTTTGGATGATGCTTGTTATTTAACCCTTCTTCCCCTCTCAGTTAAGCTTAACACTGTGAACATTTGCATTTCCTTCTTGCTGCTGCCATGATGCAACTGCCTGCTCAGATGTTTCTAATACATGGTCACAAATGGTGGACGGGAAGAGCTGGGTGTCATCTGCATAGCAATGGATCTGAATACCATCATTATGGAAAATATTTCCAATGAGAAGGAAGTAGATGGTGAACAGGAGGGGGGGTTAGAATGTAAATTATGTGAGTTGGACACACTGAGTATGAAACCCAGAGGTGTGTCAGATAGTCCAATGGTGGATAATTGTTCAAAGAAAAGCTTGAGCGACGTCTTTAATTCTTTCCAATTACCGTATTTTCCGGACTATAAATCACACTTTTTTTCATAGTCTGGCCGGTCCTGCGACTTATAGTCAGGTGCCACCTACTATTTTACCTGTTTTTAAATGTTAATTGATACTGACTGACATGAACCAAGAAGTTAGCATTACCGTCTGCAGCCGCTAGAGGGCACTCCAAGGCTTGTAAGAACTAAATGCCGTTCTTGTACCAAAGATGAAAAATTCAACGGAGTCAGTGATGTGGAATGAGATCGGGTGTTTGATAAATTTGCTTACAGGTAACTTGCTTGTCGGACTTACTGACTGATGTTAACTTGGCCTATTCAGCTTCCCAGGTATGTTTTTCATGCTATTATTATGTAGCTACACTGTTAGTGTTGCATTTATATGCCAGACAACTATTCGGGTTGTTGTTCTGTGTGCTTTTGTGTTGTTGAATAACTTGCCTTTCCAGATTATATTTCTGTTCCTGGTCTTGGATTTTGTTAAATGAATTTCTAAATAAATGCGACTTATAGTCCAGTGCGACTTATATATTGTTTTTACCTCTTCGTGGCACATTTTTTTGATACGACTTGTACTACGGAGCGACTTATAATCCGGAACATACGGTAGCTATATTCCACATCAGTCCAGTTCAATATAATTATATATGAAGCGAAATCAGTGGACTACATAAAATCTTCTCTTTGATTCAATCCAGTGTTGTGAGCATGCACCGGTCAGTGGGCAACAGTGGAGAGGAAAAACTCCAGAAAGAAACCTCCAGTAGAACCAGAAGGTATGGTGTCTGTTCCCGAACCAAACTGGGAGCTGCTTCTGACAAATGAAGGTTCTGCCTCCCATTCAACTTTTAAGGTGCATTCACACTGGTGCTGTTTTGGTTCGTTTTAAATAAATCCTGTTCCACTTCCATGAATAGTACGGTACCTTTGGAGAAATGTGCTGCTCATCCTGGTAAAATTAGGTTTGATGACCACAAGTAAAAACAGAAACCCCAATGCATCAGAAACGTGCTGCTCCATTGCTTACTTGTGGTGAAGGAGCTGCTTTCTGTCCTGGTCAATCTTCAGGCTTAGTTTTCTTCTTCCTCCTGCTTTATTTCTTCTTGGTCGATGGCCATTTCGGGGACTATCACCTCCAGTGAGTGTTTGTTGTAACTGCGTGGCATAATCCAGATGGTTTGGTATGAAAACAAACCAAACGAAAAGGAAGGTGGAACATTTCTCAGCATTCCTCTACCCAATTGAACACTAAGTTTCTAGTCGGGACTGATGTCCAGTCTGGGGTGTAACACACTCCTTCCTGCCTCCTCAGTGATATTTTGGATCATGTAATAGTTGTGTAATATCACAATTGTGGTAGTTCCATGTGATAAATAAGGAAAGGAAAATGTAGGCATGTAATGTTTTACACTTTATTTTGTTGCAAAATAAAAAATAGAACATGCCTGTTTGTAAGGGTTTTTGGGTAGGACACTTAAATTTTGGATAAAGAAACTTATTTTTTTTCCCATCATGATTTATTTGTACAGCACTTCTCATACATGATGGTGCATGTTATTTTAGGGTTAATGCAAAAATCCGTAGGAATAGCAGCTTTTAAAACAACCTCCACATCCATCTCCAAGCTGAAAATGCTGATTGCTCCTAATTCTAAAATATCTTATTTAAAAATGGGCGGTGAGTGTAGCCTATTTTGGAAATATATAATGAGTAAATGATCATTAAAAAGCAACAAAGAGGAGAAAGTTGGGAAAAGATGCTCTTCTTTGTGATGCACAAAAATCTTTTGGGAAATCATTTGTTCTTTGTGTTTATATCACACAGGTAAAACATGACCACTGGATTTGTTTGACACATGTATGATGTAGGCTATGAAATGTTGGATTCTTCCATCCTGGTTGATTTACAAACAACACATGAAAAAAAAAAGACAGTGAAGTCATAAAAGTGCGTGTCTCTGAAATCATCGCGTGACGACACTCGTTAAAGACGGATTGAGTTATCAGATGAGTGACAGGACGCTGCAGCTGCAGGACAGCAGATGGCACCGCTGCGCCGTCCTGCGGATCCCGTTTGGCAAAGAGACGCGTCCACGTTGTTCACACTGTCTGCCTTTGCTTCAGTTCCCCTCTCTCCATCCTACCCTCACTCTCTCTCTCTCACTCTCACTCTCTCGCCTTACAGTATACACCTATCTATCTTCCACGAGCATCAGCAGTATCTCCATCAGTCTCCGCGCTACTACGGCGCAAAGCATGGCACTTCTGCACCCCGAAGAACCGCTCTCCGCCGCTGTTCACCTCTGCATCTTTCTGTTGGTCGCCTCGGCCTGGATGGCACTGCCGGGACCCGTGCGCTGTGACAGCCAGGCTTTAAACCGGCGCGCCGTGGAGGATAGTACGGTTAACATGGGCGGTGGAGAAAGCGGCTCCCCGCCGGGCTTACAGACGGACGGGGACGGAGAAGGGCTCGGTGCGGGGAGCTCACCCCGCCTCAGGAGAGCACTGTCCTGGGATAAACAGATGTCCCTGCTCAGCAGCTCCTTCGTGCTGAAAGGGGATGCGACCCACAACCAGGCGATGGTCCACTGGACAGGAGAGAACAGCAGCGTAAGTAGCCAATCCCCCCCAATCTTCCTCCTCATCCCCTCCTCCTCTTCTCGTCCTGTCCCGTCACGACCTGCTGGCTCGCGCACCATCCTCACCATTTCTCTCTTTGTCACCCTGCACCATCAATCAGTCCAGCCTCTGTGCACAACACGAGAAACAAGTTATTGTTCTCGCGGATGGTGGCTTCAGACTTACGCTCTGGAAGGAAGGACGGTGCTGGGTTTTACGCATCCAGGTGTTCCCTACCTGGACGCGCGCTGGATGTTAAAAGGCTTTGTTGAAATAAACGTCACGTCAGCACCAAACAGACAGACCACCTCACACTTCCATTACAATCATGTGGGGGTCCAGGGTCTTGTAACTGTTTGTTTACACAGCGCAGAATTCAGGGTGACACCCGGGTTATTCACTTCCATTATGTTTAATTGCAGCAATATGAAGACTAATTTGACTGGGGAGGAAATGTTCAGTGTGTGACCTCGATTCTACTTTAAATTCACTCGTGCAACTGCGTTCCGCAAGCCCAGCAGGTCTGAGAGCGCACGGTGCCAGTCTGGAGACAATGAGCGCGCATAAAACAGCTCAGTGTTGGATCCAGACACACAGCCATGACTGAAATCTTAATGCAGTCTTTTTTCTAACCCATGAATATTAGCAGCACTTTGTTTATCTGTGGTTTGAAACGCAGTTTTGCTTCAATTATACGGACTTATGGTTGCCAGATTCCAGTACAGAGGAGTCCCACCCGGACTGAACAGTGATGTCAGCAGACAGAAATAGCACATGTTTCCATCTACTGAACCCATCCGATAAAGATTTTGTCTGAGGGGTTTTCAAGTGATGATTAACTCATTATGAAAAATGTTTTTGTCTGAAAAGTGATTTCTTTTTTCTGGTGATCCAGTAAAAAGAAAGCATCTAAATGTTAACAAAAGCAGTTATTGTGCATACTGACAGAAGCAGAGCGGTTTGAGTGGTGGTGTCTGGTGGGGACATCACTTTGCAGTCAGAGCTTTTTTTTGTTTATGCAACTCATTGCAGCTCCACTGATGGCCACCTCAGGGTAAAAAAATAGATATTTCACAAATATAGTGATGAAACACATTAAGATTTCGTTGGTTTTGATCACAACTTTATTGATAAATGAAGCAAGACTTTCATATAACATTTTATAGTGTTATTGACAGCAGTAAAATATCATTTTAAACTGCTTCAGGGACTCTACATGCTGTATTAAAACCGAAAAAGTTCAATCAACTAAACGTCAATAGTTAAAGATTTAGAAGATCAGCAGAGTCGGAAAACCGATTCAATTGTAAATTAAACTGTCTTGTTTTGAACTGTGTGCCTCCAGAGCTGAAATGAGATTTGAGTTTCATTCCTTTAAGTAGATCTAAACTTCTATAGAAATTAAACTCTCATGTATGCATTACTTCAGAGCTGAACCTTGAGCTTTACATTCGGTCTGTTTCGTAACATAAAGGGGCAGTGACTAGCCTGAAAAACATTCCTTTCACATCTCCTTTTTAAAATCTTTTCTCAAGCCCACAAATAAAGTCTGACTCAGTGCTTGCAAGGACATCATAAGCTATTAAATTTGAGACCAGTTTCACCAGAAAACAGACTTGTTTGATGTGTATTTGCTCGAAAAAAAGGTTTTAAACTGCGAGACAGTAACATATCCCCAGCCTGTTCTCTTGTCTGCCAGTGTTTGTCTGACATGATAGAAATCACAACATATAAATATCAAAATGTGTAAGCTATAAGCATGCAGAATTTTTTAAAATCAAATTAAACTTTATTTATAAAGCGCTTTTCATGCCAAGAGAAACACAAACTAGCTACATATCTGGTAAAATGTTAACCTAACCCTGTATATTACTAGGACTAACCTTCTAATTTAAGTCCTAACCTTAACCATTGAAGGGTAAGAACACAGCAATTGGAGGTGAATCAGGATTAGCCTTAAACCATCAATCTGTTTAAGGCTGTATGTAATCAGATTTAGTCTGTTTAGCTCTTAGTAGGACAGTTAAGCTCAGTTTTTACATCTTTGTTACATTGGCGCAGACTTGATGGTATATGGACCTTTGTGAGTGAGAATTTTTATCTGTGCGTTGGCATGTCCTACTTTGTAAATCCCAAAAGCACTAGATGGTGACCAGGTTTTTTATTAGGTTGAAGGATGGCTAAATGTACTGGATGTAAGCTAAGTCTGGTTCTGTGTGTAAGTGGATTATTGCAACATAAAAATGGCCTCTGAGTTTAGCTAGCAAAGCTTCAAATATGAGTAAAAACGCCTGAGCCTATAGCCTATCTACAGGCAAAATGCTAATGATCATATTAGCATTGCTAACAAAACATATACAATAGCAATCTGCTGCATTTTACATGATGTTCTGGGACACGTGATATTTGAGAAAAGAAATGTGTGTGATGATGATGAATGTGTGAAAAGTGAGAGAGTCTGGTCAGGTGTGCGCTATGATTTTGATGTTTTATACTTATTTTCTAAATTGTTTTTATGTTGTGAAGCACTTTGTGATGCGCAATGTATGAAAAGTGCTATATAAATAAAGTTTGATTTGATTTGAAATATGGCACAAAACACAGCACAATCCCTGCAGAATGTAGTTAGCATGCCAACAGGAAGCTAACAGGAATGCTATGTGTTTGGCTACAAAGTTCATGTGGGCTCTACACTGATGAAACACTGAAGCATTATTTGTCTCATAGGGTGAAGCTTGCTAACATTAAGACTCACTCCTACCACTTTGTTTTGCTTTTAAAGAACAGTGGCTAAATCTTTACGAAGCGATGGCTAGCAACATTATCTTGCTAATTGGGGTTATTGGAATGACGTTTTTTTCATTTCTCACGAACAAATGCAACATTTTTGGTTTATTAGCCTACGTTACACGGAAATTAGTAGTGAAGAAGACACCGTAGCTTTTATTTATGACGTTTAAACTGATTCTTAGATCCAGTGTGAGCTCATCTTCTAATATAGAAAACACGCCCAAACAAACAGCTCAAAGTCACTGTTAAGGAACATGGCAGCACAGCTCAGTAATAACCTGAGAAACTCAAACTTTGTGGGCTTTAAGACCAAGCAAGCGAGTATTAAAAAAGCTGACATTCTTCTCTGGACTCCGGGCTGTCTTGTGTTGAACTTCCTCCTCTCCATCTTTTGTTTAATCGAGGGAATGAGTCCTCAGGGATCCTCGCGCTCAGCCACTGCCTGCCATCGAAACTCCAAGGATGACTTTTCCTCAATTAACTTGGTGTGGATATGTACGCTGAAAGGTCGGCAGGACTGAGTTCATCCCAGCCTAATAAACACAGACAAATGGTGCCATTCAATTTCCTATAGCTGAAATTTACAAGCGGCATGCAGATTGATGGACGGTAGAGATGAAGCTTTGCCTCCTTCTCTGTTTCATTAGATCATTTTTTGACTCTTTGAGGTTCCAAATGTAAATCTGTGTTGAAAGGGTCAACTACTTAGAGGGCATCCGCTGTCAAATCTATCTTGCTAATGGCTAGTCAAACATATGATAGAGACCACCTGGATATGTCAGTTTTCTTTAAATATACGTCTCCCCGTGACTCCGGATAATCATTGCTTTCGACGTGTTCTGGCCAACTTCCACCGCTTCCACTGCAAAGTGTTCCAACTAATTGAATTGCTCGTGGAGTTTTAAAAGTGCTGTTATTCAAAATAGCTCCATGTGTTACTTTCCTCCGTCCCCGTTGCAGCAACAGTCACTTAACTTTGATCGTTCGATTGATGGATTGGAGTATTATAGAGCTTTCCCCCCCAGGCAACCCGCACAGGTTTATTTCAAGTGCAGATGCCGTATGCAAATGTATGGGAGTGTAAGAAGCAAAGGCATGGAGGAAAAAAATAAGCAGAAAATACAATTAGTTTGCATTCATCATCCTCATTATCAACACTTTAACTGTAAAACGGCTGAAAGGAAACAACTCAGAGGGAAAGATGAATAAAAGTCAGTATTACTAAGCTTATTATCCGTTATGTAATGTGTACGCAGCTCTACAAAGCAAGTGTGCATGTAAGCCGCATCTCATTAAGCAAATATCAAAGAGGCATAAAGGTGGCAGGCTTGTTTTATCACACAGTTTCAGGTTGAAGGAATTTCATTATCTGCATGGGCTGTTAGTCGCTTCTCCATGTTAACAAATTACCCCTGGAGTTTTAATAGTCATCGTGATTATATTGCATTTTAACAAAGATAAACTATAAGTTATGATCATTATTTAGAAATTGTCCATGTTTGAAATAACAAAGGGAAAACTGCCACACATGCTCTTCTTTGCCTAAATTATGTTTGTCTGTTTGATTAATTGGGAATTTCACAACTAGTGCTAATATTTCCAGCTTTATGTTGTGGCAGCGTATACACAGACACCTTCAATGGGTTTAGGTTTAGCTATGTGAGGGTACTTCAAGGTCAGTGATATAGTGTTACATCCATGGACACATCCATGTCCACATGGCCATGAATGTAGATTTTTTTCTTGCAGCTTTAAAGTACTGAAAATGAAATGTGAGGACTTTAGGATGCAGAGACAGATTGAGCGCCACCATCTATACCTAAAACTCTCTGTGGTTCCTAACAGGCACAAACGGACGTCAACGCTGGATAATTTCTTTTCGAAAGAGATAAGACTATCTGTTTATCATTTCCAGAGGAAGAAGTCACTCCTTACGAATTCTCTCGGTGGTTGAGGTTGTTTTGGAGATGGAGCGAGTTAACGCTTTATTCTGCTTCCCCGTGACGATGTGGTTGAAATACTTTTTTTGCTCTAATCCTTTAGACGGTCTAAATCCTCTGCGCTGCACTGCAGATTGTTGGAGATAATGTACTTCTAAGGAAATATAGATTTAAATTGATGGAAGTTGTTTAGGTGGTGAAATGTTTTCTCAGAAGTGCGCCATGTTTGATTCTGTTGAAATTCTCACAGAATCTGGTTTAACTCTCAGTCCTCTCAGACCCCAAACCAGAGTTTTTGGATTGCAGCTAGGGCTGGGCAGATCGATCCAAATATCGTTACTATCGATACCAAGGCTAGTATCGGTATTTGATTGGTAGTATAAAGAATTTGCAGCGTAGGATTGTGCACCACCCACAGCGTGGCTTCTGTCTCATACAGTCTTAGCTCCTTTGAGTACGGTGCTAGTCTTGTGAAGAGGATTTTTTACATGTTTTGATAAAAATATCCAGTTATCAACTATGTATTATTCAGGACACTGTTACATTTAAAAACAGTAAGTTTTTTTTTTTTTCTTAGCATGGTGCTAATTTCCCTCCATAGTCCCAGTCTACTGTCAGGTTTCCCAACTCATCAACCATTATTTATTAGGAGGCAGATGGGGCAGCTTATAGCTTCAACACATCCACTGCTACTGAAGAGATTTTTAACTTTAATTTGTTTATATGAACACCAAAGCCTCTTAACTTGGTTCAGAGGGGAAAAAAAAATCCCATAAAAACAACATGGTTCAGCATTAAATAAACAACTAACATGGCCTTCCTTACAAGCAATCACTACGTCAGACACACCATGCACCTTTTAGCTCAGAAATATACATAAACACCTAAAATCGTGGTTGTTGGACAATCAAAAGGGTTCACGCGACTAATACGACTGTTATGTTAAGTGTATTTTGAACAACAGATCAGGTCTGAGACCCCCATGTAACCTTTAGGATCAGGAAATGTGTAATACATAGGAGATTGTGCAATATCACTCAAGCACTTTATCTTCTAAGCTCTTTAACATCATGAAACCCAGCACTCTGCACTTTAATATCTTCAAATAGATCCCATCAGTTGGGGGTGGTCTTTCTGGGCTGTGATAAATAATGTTCTTATTTTGTCCTTTTAAAAAAAAAAAAAAAAGTTTATATTGTGATTTGAATCTTTACTGTCTCTGTTGTTTTTACTATGTGGACCTGGAAAGAGACAAAGGATGGAAATTAGCTTTGCTCTAATCCTGCGTGTTTTACACAATATATGTTTATTGATATGAACTGTTCCTGTTTCAAATAAATACATACAAATACAAAATATTCCATTTTTTCTTATTTTAACTTTTTGTCCCATATTGAGACGGGTTTCCAGTAAACTGAACCACATGTGCAGGTTCAGGAATGTTTAGAAATAAGTGTAGGCTTAATATCACCAGGGACTCACTGGGACAGTGGTGCTTTCCCAATGAGAAGCAGCTTGATCCCCATGCATTACGATAGCATACGATACGATGCGGTACGACACAATGCAGTACGGTGCGGTATGATATGATATGATGCGGTAAATGGTAAATGGACTGTACTTGTATAGCGCTTTTGTAATCATGTGACCACTCAAAGCGCTTTGACACTACATGTCTCATTCACCCATTCACACAACACCTATATTGTAGCATACTTGGTGCTTCTCTAAGCATGCATACACCCGGTAGGCACATCGGGAGGCAACGTAGGGTTCAGTTTTGTTGCCCAAGGACGCTTCGACATGTAGTCAGGGGAATCGAATCGCCGACCTCCTGTTTAGTAGCTCTATCCACCTGAGCTATAGCCGCCCACACGGTATCATACGGTGTGGTATGATGTGATACGATGCGAAACGTCCTGGTATGACAACAGTTTAATAATTTTTAAACTATGATAAAACAAAGAGTTTTTTTGTTAGAGTTTAGGAAAGCCATTGCAAAGAAGCAAACAGAATACATGCACACCTTCACTCCCTGTTATAGACTCTGACCGACTGGAACAAGAACCAATGAAACTAGTTGAGACTCATTTTTGAGCTTGTCTTGATCTCCAGGAAACAAAGCTCATTATCTTGTGATAACCACCTCCTGTAGGTGTATACCTTGAGGAAAAAAAAGGTCGATTTTTCTGATAATGGTAGAAATGAACATGTGATCACGCGACGACGAGCTTCGTAATCTTGAGATACTGAACGATTTGAGATGTGATCTTAAGATAACGGCTTCAAAAATGAATAATTGCGGTCAAAGCTGCTCTCGGCTTCCATAGAAAGCACCAGTTGTTCTCACCAGCGTGCCTTAGTACATTATATGAAAATTCTCCACAAAGAGGCCCATAAAATACCAAACGCTCTGAGGCTACATGCTGAAATGCACTTAAGGAATTTAGAATAAACATGGCTGCATAGAGCTTGATAGAGTTCTAGGGGGATGTCCTGCCAAGGGTGAGGCTGTTTGACATGACACCAGCTTTCTGAGTGAAGAGTCTCCGCCACTGAAAGGGCTCTCTTTGTGTTCGTCTCTCTCCTTTCTGGGCTGCTGACTAGCCCTGGGGATCCCTGAGCTGTGCTTGTCTTCTGTCTATTTCTATCTACTCTCTATAGTGATGAACAGCATCACTGTGTGTGTCCCTGATGTATGCATCTGGAAACAGCCCTCGGCATATAAGAGGCCTTCTCTATTTTGTGTGGATTGATTTTTCTTTTCCATCCATCTTCTTTTTCTTCTCCTTCGTAGAGACGGATCAAAAATTGGCATTGAGACCACACCTGTTTTAAAACATATTAGTGAGCATGTGCATGTGTGTATTGCTGATGACTAGTGCCTCGTCCACCAGTAGTCCAAGTGATGAATGAGCCGCAAAAAGGGCGCTGACATTCCCAACTCTCGGCCCACCCTAAACCCCCATTGGGGGAATTGTGGGTCATTTCTGCCACATCCTGGTTTAAGAGGCCTCCTGGGTGGAAAAAATACATAAAAATAGGGGGATATCCCTGACTGAATGAATCATAAATCTTCATACGTACTATGAGATGGTTGGCTGACAAGCAGCTGGAGCTTGTGTGCTTTGATTTCCACGTTAGTCTTAAGATTGTGCAATATTATGTACATACCACACCATACATACACACACATAGGTAATCAGTTGCAAGGATGTGCTGAGCATGGAGCAGATGTAATAAAACTGCTGCCTCCTGGGAGAGTTGACAGAGATGGACAGAGATTTAGCTGATGAAGTCTAAACCTGTGATAAAGCATGCGAAGATGTCGGTGTGCCTTGCTTGCATCTCTGCTGCAACAGCAGCCACTCTGCGAGGCTGAAAGCAGCCTAACAGGATTTATAGTACCCCTTTTTTTCATGTTTGCCATCAAAGAAAAAGTTGAAGTCTGGTCAGGGTGATGAAATATTGTATCTGGCAGGTATAGGAAGTACAGTTCTGCTACCAGTCCTGCAACCGGTGGCTCTTACAGTTTGTGTCATCAGTTGTTTCCAGAGGGAAAATCGGCACTGGTTTTATAAAAGCCGCTTGCTGAATTGTCAAGGTGTCTGCAGGGAAACCGGATGTTAATGGTTTCCTCCTTATTTATTTATTTTTGCTTCTTGGGCCCAGACTAAATCTGTAAGCATGGTTGGTAACTCCAGGGCTACGTTCACACTGCAGGAAAAAGTGTCCCGGTCCCAATTAAAGCTTTTGTTTTCCTAAGTGATCCCATTTTGAACAATCACGTTACTTTTGCATCATTAAAATGAGACAGACATTAGCCGAAGTGGGATGCAGCTCTACTGCATACATGGGTATTATTATTATTATTATTATTATTATTATTATTATTATGAATAATAATAATAATAATAATAATAATAATAATAATAATAATAATTAAAAAAAAATATTTTATTTAAAAGCGCCTTTCAAAAAAACTAAAGGACACTTTACAAAAAACAACAATATGGGTCACCTCAGGGCTGTAGACTCTTTACATTGGAATATGATGACACACACATTTAAATTTTATAATATGAACAACCATGCAAAAAAACCTTGATCTGAGCCCCAAAAAATAAATAATGCAACTGAGCATTAACACCTGCATTGGGAAGTGTCTCTGTTACAAACCTGTAGTTTTGCTAAACTGTTATTAATAAAGATGATCAGACACAGATTTTTAGGTGTTGATGATGTCATGATGCATTTGATTTATGATGTCATTTTTTTGAACCAATGCACCATTCATAACAACAATCTATGATGAACAAATTAAATTAAATCAAATCAATAAATGAAAAGGTTGGAATTTGACAGCTGCTCATTCCTCATTAGGCAACATACTGTGTTTATAATATCACTCGTTAACTTCAGCAGTGTGTTCTTGGTGACCAGAAACAACATAGAGCTTGAAGTAAATGTTTATAATATTAATGTAGCATTAGATAAGTCATATCTTATTGTTTGGAAATGAATGTAAAATGAGATCAAAACTCAAATTAACATTAAATAAAACCAATAAACAATATAATAACATGGTAAATGTACCTAGTTTTTCTTAATTTTGTTTAATTAGTAGTTCTCCAGATTCTCCAGGATGTGAAACTTTAGCCACAAGTGGTCCGTCAAAAACTCCCAAACAATGACGATGATGGTTGTTTGTTCATTTGGCATCATGACAATAAAACTGACATGTTTTACATAATGACATTGAACACAGCATTGCTAGGCTAGCTGGAAGAGCTGCTGCTGGTGAAGTGTCACTGATCACCGTGAGAGAGAAGCAGCCAAAGCTTCAGCACTCTTTACAAACTTTTTTTCTCTGTTTTTCATGATATCATATAGAAACAACTCCTTAAAGAAAGGCAGTGACCCTTCTTTTGGGAAATACTCATAAAACAACAGTTGTGATGGCAGCCATGTTTACTTCCTGTCTTCAATCGGGTTACAGTTCTGATCCGACCTGTACTGTTTACACGGACCCTGGAGTGCATACCAAGTGTTAACATGTGTCACGTGTTTGAATAGAATAAATCATTTTGTCATGAGACTTTCTGGAAGCAGCAGTAGATGGAAAAGAATTAGTTTTTCTGGTGTTTTTTTACGTCAGAAGTCACCATTTGGTGTTTATTGCCTTCTTACAAATAGAAGTACAGTGT
Organism: Atherinosoma microstoma; assembly: GCA_037177055.1. Lineage (NCBI taxonomy): Eukaryota > Metazoa > Chordata > Actinopteri > Atheriniformes > Atherinidae > Atherinosoma > Atherinosoma microstoma. The sequence goes on from JBBBVU010000005.1 coordinate 18,881,432, forward strand.
TGGGGTACGTTGACATTTTCCATTTAGTTTTCCGTCACTCTTACGCAAAACAAACTACTTTAGGTTAGGAAAACTTAAATTTGTAGAAACACATTGCATCAAAATATTCTCTTTCTGGATTATTGGCTGCCGAACTTCCCTAATTGGCTAAACACAAAACACCTTTGTCCGCATTAAAAAGACTTTATATTGAGATAAATTACTTGGAGGGTGATGTTGATAAATACAGCATTTAAATCTAAAGTTATCTCTTTTTGTGTGTAGTTTCAGATTTTTCATGAGATCAGCCTACATATTCATATACATGCACATGTACAGGAAGTAGAGATGGACATTTAAAGCAACAAACAGAACAAACTAAACAAACAGACAATTATTTATTAATATTTGACTATAAGTCCGTGAATCTCACCTACAGCATCATCACACAGTCAATTTAGACTTAAGTTGATGGTTTTTCTTGACGGGACAGTAAAGTCAAGCTCAATAAATTCCATCAAACTTAAAAAAACCTGATGGGAAACATGTCTTTGGCTTTCATCTTGTCAGTTACCTTGCTCTTAAATGACTTTATATAGCCGTGGCAGACAAATGATGCTCGCTTTACCTTCGGCTCTGCATGTTTCTTTCATTTCTTCCCCGTTAGTGTTAATACACCCCGAAAGTGGTTTACCTGCATTAAAGCAGCACCTCACACCAGTGACATTAAGTAAAGGTAAAGGCGGTTATCTCAGTCCTCCACGTCTGCCTCTTCTCTGGCATCATGGTTTTCAACACCTCAGCTGCTTAGATATTTTCATCAGAAACCCCATTTTCACCTTTCCTCCCCCTTTCCTCTGCAGCCCATGGCTTTAACATCGATGTTCTTAACACTTCTTTCATGTTACAGTTGATACCACCCATAACGCTAATCTTCTCCTCCTTCAAATCATCCCTACACACACACACACACACACACACACACACACACACACACACACACACACACACACACACACACACACACAC
>JBBBVU010000005.1:18883551-18896426 GCA_037177055.1 Atherinosoma microstoma
TGTGTGTATGTATGTGTGTGTGAGTGTGTGCGTGTGTGTTCGTTTGTATGTGTGTGTGTTTGTGTGTGTGTGTGTGTGTGTGTGTGTGTGTGTGCAGAGACAACGCATCCAAACCTTCAGGATCCTGTTTTTACAGTATGTACAGTATGTACACACTGAAGGACCAGACTAAAATGATGTCCTGCGACTTGACTTCTAATCCCATGCAAAATGCTTGCAGTTTACCCAGAAACATACTTAACACACATGTAGGTAGAGGTTGCTCATCAGGGTCTGTTATCCAGCCGAATGTGTCGACCTACATTGCTTATCAAGTTCCACTGAAAATATTAAACTTGGCTCGACCTAAAAAAACCTGAGTTAATATGTCACACCTCATATTTCATATAATTTTCAACTTCCTGTAAACTTATCATGTTTCTTTCAAATAACAAATCTGAATCCCTCATTTTCATGGAAAACCACTTTAACGGGTCAAAGTTGTTCCAAATTAAATATTTCAATTATCCTAAAATAACTTCATCTTTACATTTAAAAAAAAATTTTAACATGTCATTTTAGTTCCTAGATAGGAGTGTGATATTGCAACAAGTAGCTGAGACATGACAAATTTACCCTTTGGCAGGTTTCTCTCCTTGTACTGTCCTTCGTACTCATGGTGACAACTTTAACAATCAAACAAAACAATACCAACCTTCTGTAAACGTAAACATAACTCAGGATATAAAGCATAAAACTCAAATGTATAGGGTTGCATCTGTCATTCAGATGATTTATTTGAATCAGATGATTTAATCTAAACGATTTGAGCAAGTCTGACTGTTGAGTTGAACTAATTGATTAAATTAACTTGCTAACTTTTTGTTATAAATGAAGGCAACTCATTTAAGTTTGCAATTCTCTTCATTTCAAATGACTTGAGTCGGGGAAAAAAAAGTTGTTATAACCAATCAAAAGAGTTAAGAGGGAGAATTTATGTAGAAAAAAAATCAACCATAGCCCAAATAACCTTTTTAGGGTTCAGTATAATCAAAGTCCTTGCAGTTTTCTCTCTCATTTTACCTCTCATTTGTTCAGTTTGACCAAACTAAATCAAAGCTAGGATAACTACTGACGGTGAAGTAGGCTAGCTGGATTATTCCCCCTGCTAATTCTCATGTATAGAGGGTATAAGTGGCATATTTGGATGCTGCTAGCCCTGACTTTGAAGTATCTGCGTGCTATCTGCTGGCAGAGCTGATACAGAGATCAGCAGCAAGTCAACTACCTTAAACCTCAAATCCCAGCAGATGATTGAGCTCCTCTGTCAATAAGATCTCGAGCTCCTTCCAAAACCTTCCTCTTAGTATGAGCTCAGATGGGTAGCATTTGTCGCTTAGATGCCATGGCTGTCTTACTAGCGAGACCTTAGGAAAGTTCCTACCAGGTGGATCGTGGCTGCCAAGCAGCTAAATAAATAAATAAGCACCAAGACATCTGACAGATTGTTCTGAGACGACGGGATAAAAACAGGACTGTTCTTGAATTAGTCTGCGTTGTTATGTTGCTGTTGTCCCTCCATAGACGCGCTGTCTGACGATAGCTTCGCAAGCTGGAAACTCTTAAAGGCTCTTAAGCTCTCAAATGACTTAATATGTACGTATGTGTGTGTGTATGTAATGGAAGGGGAGTTGCTGGTTATAAAGCATCAGCCAAAACAAGTTGGCAGGCCGCTGCTCACGAGAAAGCCGTCCTCTGCTTGAACATCCTAAACATTGTCCAAACTTTCATTTCTTTTGTCACGGTGCGAAAATAAACCCAGCATGCTTTCATTGTTTCCCAGTTTTCCAGTTGTGCCTCTGTAAATAGATTCCCCCCCACCCCTCTTCTTCTTCACTCCCGTTGTTTTGTGCTCTCCTCGGCGTCTTCTGTAGTTCAGCTGTCATGGTTGAGAGTTCCAGCTTGTGTTGCCCTGGCAACCCACATTGGAATCCTGTCTGGGTCTTCCAGTGGTTTTGCTTCCTGTACTGAATTCAGAGTGGCCCCTCACCTCACACTTCTCCCACGTCCTGCACGTTTTAAATTAGCCCAAGCCAGTCGTATCGAGACGGTCGGCTCGATTTCTCAGGCCGGATCCGAACCTAGTGACGTTTTGGTTCATTGAGGTTGATTTCCTGATCATTTCTTGACATGTAATCTGTGTTTCCATCAATTCGATGCAGGATTTGCAACATATTGTACGTCTTCGCGCTGATATTTCCTCTAGTGCCACAATAAAGATCACCGTGTGCATATGTCTTTCTCAAATGGCCCCAATTAACTTGAAATTACAATTGCTTGTTTTCACACGAGGTTACATCCGCCTCATTAGCGGTGCATAACATGAAGTGGCGGCGAACCGAGCTCATGGAAGACCAGAGTGTGTGTAGCGAACGTGCTCTCGACGGCAGGAAAATGCCTCACATTTGCGTCGTTGGTGGCTGTTTCAAACGTTGGAACTGTGATGATTGAGGTTATTTAAGGGTTCGTCATGAAAGGGAGAGCGAGATGAGGATCTCATGAAAAGGCGTTGAGGAAAAGTGGCTCGTAAACCTCTTGCTGAGATCAGAAGGAATTGAATTAAAGTATGTCAGAGTTTTCGGTCATCACTTCATTAAAGGTTTATAAATCACGTAAACTGGCTTTTTCTATGTTAGAGGGTGAATTAAAGCTCCTGGTGGGGGGGGGAGGGTAAAAACTGTAGCTCCTATCTTGCTTTATCTGTCAAAATTTCAGCTACTAAACAAGAAGCCGACATGTTGAGCTGATTTGAACTTAAGTTAATGTTTTTGCTTCAGTCATGATGGACTGAAACAGGCGCTCGCGATCACATCAAAGCTTAAATCGTTCTTGAATGGCATAAAGAGGTCTTTGCCATCAAAAGCTGCGTTTTCATTACGGCTTTTTCGCTATATAAGGGATATTTCTAAAATATCGACATAGTGCTTTGCGATTTGCAGGAGTTTCCGATGAATGGTGTTTAGCTCATTAGCCGTAATTCTCGTATAATCTCGTCTCGTGAGACTCCACGTTGAGGAGGAAGGAGATACGAAACATTTAGCGTTTCGGAGCAGCTGTTTCGGTCGCCACCACCATCCTCGTCAGAAGAGGAAAGCAGCGGCTGATAGTTCAGAGGAAAGTACGTACGTACGGGAGCGGACACAAATAAGGGACAAATTGTGGATTCTGAATTTCAGAATCACCTGGGATACATTTAATGATGCCATTGAACCTCTTGTGTCACCAGACATTTCATGCCCTTGGGAGGAAGTTCCTACCCGGAAGTGAGCGGCTATTGACCTTTTACACACTGCAAGCTTCGTGTAAATGCGAAAAAAGTGTTTCCATGACACTTTTCTGATATATTTCTATACCGACACATCTGAAAAAACTACCTCATGACGGCGTAAAATCTTTTTAAAAAGGTTTTTTGAAATTGATCCGTTTCCAATACCAGTTTTTTTTATTGTGATATTCAGGTTTTGCTCCAATCTAGGGGTAATAAAAACACAGCTACATACTGCGGTGTTAGATTTTCAAGGTATTTCTTTTATATAAAGTTTCATCACATCTTCTTAGCCATCCTAGTTTGTTTGACCGCCACTTCATTTGAAGTATTTGATTTTCCTCCAAGGATAATTACTTTTTAACTCTCTCGAAGCGTCCTCTCGTAGTGGTTGAATGAGGTCAAATTATTAATCTAATTAACAAGAAATGGCACGTTGACTTTAATGCTACTCAGGGAAAACATTTCCCAACTGAGCACTTTCATCTCTTTTATTTTACCACAGACTTACGAAGCAATTACAGTAAAATATCGTCATGAGCCAAATAAAGTAACATTATTTGGTATCCTCCTGTAGAAACTATACATGATTCACATGTTGCCCTTTTGATACTTCTTGTACATTTTCTATCCCATCAGTTCTATAATGTGTAGTGTGAACATTAAACAATTGTCAAGACTTCTTTTAAATTCTTAATTTAGTTATTTTAACAATATTTTTCCACTTGTCAATAATTATATGTAGATATATACAGTAAAAGGTTGTGTTTTGAGGGGGTTGTACGAGATGTACGCCCCTGCCTGCATTCAGCTATTTGAAACTGTTAGAAAGCTGCCCCTTAGTCCCCCACTGAGAGTTATGAAATGTGTCACAGCAGGGTTCGTCCATTATTTCACCCTCACAGTGGCACATTTAGACTTTGAAACTTAGTTGTTTTTTTGTTCTGGCTTCCCTTTTATTGTCATATTGAAAGATGCAGTCTCTCATATCTTTTGCTTTAATAGATTGTCTGTGTTTTAAGTTTTAATGAACTGAGGTGAAGGCAAGAATCTATTATATCCATCCATCCATCATCTTATCCCCTTGCAGCTAATCTAAGATGTGGTCCAGAGACAATAGTTGAGCAGAGATCCCGAGACCTCCCTCTCCTCAGCCGCCTCCTCCAGCTCTTCAGGGGTGCACTGGGGCATTCACAACCAAGCTGACTTACAAGCTCTCTAGCAAGTCCAGGGTCTGCTCTGAAGCCTCCTTGTGGTACATGTCTGTAACACCAGCCCTGTGAGGCATCTGGAGGATATCTTGACCGGACTTAAAACCATCTCAACTTGCTCCTTTTGATGCTAAGGAGCAAAAATACTAATATGAAGGCAACCTCTCCGTCTCATCCTGTCCTCATGGGTTAGCTGAGACATCCTTTATAGTCGGGATAAGCATTTAAAGCAAAGATAGTATTAGAAATGGCTGAAAAGTATTCAGATATTTTTCAAATAAGGTGTTTGGCTAACAACAAGTTGCTAGCATTGTCGTGTAAACCTGCAGGTGCTTTTCCACTTATTCCCCAGGGTTTAGTATCTATGCAGAGCACATTCACCAGGTTTCCAGTGGTCTGCTGCTCTGGCTTGGCTTTAGTCTGCAGAACAGCATTGTACATGTTCCAGTTGAGCATCTAATGACGTGATGGTTGCATATAACTCTGTTGCAAGTTCTGTCCATGAATCTGTGGAAAGACGGCTTTTCAACACTCACTAAGTGCGCAGCTCGCTCGCATGGAGAAGAAAGCGTGTCTGTAGCGTTCATCTTTGAGATGAAGTCCACTGTTTGCTCTTCACATCTAACATCCACTTCAAGCCATTGACTGTTGATTTGTGGATGGAGCTTCTGTTGGATTCTTCACTCTCAAATCTCAAAGTGGTTCCACACAGAAAATTCTGCTGGTTGTCATCTGTAGCTCTGCATGTTTGTACTTCATTAGCATCAAACCTCATAGCGCCGCACACTTTGGCTCCGTCTCATTTCGAGGTCTACGAAGGCTATGGAGTGGCCTCTGTACGCTGCGCACTTCAAAGCCGTTTATTCGTTCATGAAACGAGACAGCCTGCCTAGTGTGTGAGAATCTCCCATAATGCTCCAGTCCCCAAAGCGTTCTCATTCTTGCCGCTAATTCGTTCAGATAACTGCAAATGGAGCCGGAAATGTCCATTAAAAGTCTCATTTTAAAATCTGCTTTAGTGGCGGACTTTGTTAGAAAAAAGAAAAGAGAGGAAAAAATAGCCGGTAAACACTTCATTACCCCCTAACAAATCCACAAATATTAAATATTACATGATTTTAATATCACGGTTTGACAAACTTAAAGTTTATTTATATCCTGTCACATCTCTAAGGGAAAAAAAAATACTTAAAAACATACTCTTCTGCACTTTGCTGCTGCTTGTGCATCATTTCAGGGGTTAAAAATGTTTATTCAAATGTCCTTGTGGACGGTACAAGCTAACATGTTTGTTTTTAGTGCAAATGCTTCGGAAGTTTTTGTATTTTCCTGGAGAAAATGGTCGGAATTATGCAGGCTATCTGAAGCAAAGTCTTTTGAAAATATAAAAAGTGTTCAAGGTGGATAGAGAAAGATGTGAATGCGTTTTGTGTGTATCTGGTCCAATGTCCTCAATTAACAGCATATTAGCATGAAGGTCAGTCATTTTTTAAATATTTCCTGTAGTTGACAAGAGTTTTGGGAGGGTCCATGCCTGGTTTGGACACGCCTTATCAATTATTTTGACAAAGTAACGGTGTCCAATCTTTTGACAGGTAGTGTTTGACAGATACTTAGTGATTACCCTTAAATCTTGTACTAATTTAATTGATCAATTATAAAAAGACATGTTATGGTCCATTTATGTTCCCTTACAGACGTAAATAGGGACGTCCATTTCAAATGTTCTCATACATAGCCGTCATGCTTCCATGTGTGTTTTACGTTGCAGTGGTTAACCTCCACTAGTGGGCAGTGCTGAGTTCAGAGTTCACTCTTGCAATCCGACCTCAGGTTTATACACCGGTTGTGGCGGTAATGCCTGCCTTAAAGTTGTTTCAAACCAACCAACACATCATAAACAATCGCACGACCTTTCTTCAAAAGCTTGCACAATTTCCATAAATGTTGTCATCGTCTTCATCCTTCTGCATTTTTTTTCCTTCTTCTTCTTCTCTGGTTTGCTTCTGCTCAGCACTGCCCCCACGATTTCCGGTGGTATTGCTTCGTTTTCTGCATCAAGCAACGAATGGTCTTCTGCATCAAGTATAAATGGGCCTAAAGTTGCCATATCTCCCCATAATGGGGTTAAGGAGTTTCTTAAATGCTTGTGAGGGATCTGCATTCATTATTTTCAGCCTAATACACAAGAAAAGTAGCATTTCTTAAATGCATTTATGGTAAAGGTCAAAGTTTGGTCCGATTATATCGAAGGGACCACGTTTTTTTCTTTTTTTTTTAAAGAAAAGGTAATTATTCCACGTCTGGATCCAAAGTTTATGTTGGAGCTCAGTCCCAGACTCTAACTCAGCCCTGTCTGAAGCTGAACGGCATGTCAGCCACCCAGGATCTCCCAGGAATGATGCACTTGAAAGTTGAACAATGACGCCCACACTACACACACAAGGTGACTGGAAGCAGTAAAACATGAATTACCGTGTGTTGACAGACATGAACGCTGCCACTTATTACTTTTTCTGGAAATTAAAAAAAAAGAAAAAGAAAAAAGGGCTGACTATTGGCGGCTCATACTGACGGCAGTGAGTGGATCGGTTTATCAGGTGTTGGCGGAGAGCATGTGTAGAAGGAAAGCGGAGAAAAAAGGGACGGAAACAACTTTTCTCTGAGGTTTTGCTTCGTCTGAACTCCGCAAATTCCTCAGTGGGTTTTTTCAACAAACGTTGCTGTCAGGATCAGCGGTTGTTTTACATGAAAAAGACGAGGCCGGGCGTTGTGATCTGCACACATCGGCTCCCGGTCTCTTACTTCCATCCCGCCTCTGTCTCCCTGTGTCTCTCTATCAACACGGTTTACTTTTGCCTGATTGATGCATGCCTGTGAGCGAGAATAAAGATGCAAAGCAGCGACAAATTCAATTACTGTTTGGAGTGCAGCTTGTTACGGCAGCGGCGTCAGGTGATTTCAGTATTCTGCAGGAAAAAAAGGAAACAATGCTCGACAGGCAGACAGTGGGATTCTAAAAATAAGCTTTCATGCAAACTAAAGTGATGATACTGTGGCGTTTTAATATGCAGGTCACAAACTTGAACACGAGGTGTGCAGGTTTAGATGTTGCAACATGGCTGAGCATTTCCTTTTTAAAAAGCTTTCTAAAAAGAAAAATGTCATGATGCTGAGATTATGGGAAAAAATGTAGCGCAGGTTAACAAAAACCAACATAAATTAAGCCGATCTGGATTTATTTTGCTGTCTGTTTCTGCTCATTTATCTTGTGGATAAAGTTTATTCCCTGACAGGATGTCTGTCGGCTACAATCACAATTTGACACGGACTGTTTTTTACCACCCTCAAATTTTTTGAACCCTAAACAAAACCTCAGGAAAAGGTGTATTAATGAAAAAACATCTAAATTGACCAGACCATCTTTGCTGTTTTGGCTTGTTTTCAGGTCTTTCTCTGGATGAATATAGAATTAGTCTTTTTAAATACCATCAAAGAAGTCCTGCCCTGGAGTTTACTTACTTACTTTTTACTTAGTTTACTTACTTTACTTACATTATTTTTATTAAACGTCACCCAAGAGAAGATTTATTCCTCATACAATGCTGATACTTGTATGAAGAGTATTCCACCTTGATTATATTGACTAAATTTTTTAGGTCAAGTCCATGACACTGTGTCCAAAGTGCAATGAAGATCAATTGCTGTGAATTTCTTCAACTTTTGCAGCCTTTGTTAGAATAAAAGGTTTTAACCTGGCTATTGTACCCACAAGATGTTGATTTTTTTTAAACTTGTTTAAAGATCTATCATAGATTAAGTCAGCCATGAACACTGTAGCTGGGGATTTCTGCTTCGAATATACAGAACGGCACCTAAAACCTCAGAAAGGCCCGTATGTTCCAAGTAGACGGGACTATTTGCACAGTCAGCAGTAAAGCTGCAGTAATATGCATGTGAGGAGACTGAGGAGAGGTGAAGCTCACTCCACGAGAAGCGAGAACTTTGTTCTTGTTCTCGAGACCGCAAGAACAAGAAAAATGTTAATACTCCATGAGAAACTCCGTCTGAGACGGGGCGGGTCGTCTCTGTTTTATGTGCAAAGAGCAATTGACCCAGTTATTCTATATTTAACGTGAAACTTCGTCCGTGGCAGAGCGGGGTTGTGTACGCGGTGGTTTTTGTGTCTTTATATCTCACGTTTGTTATACAAGGACACAGATTTTTGCACTTTTTCTCATCAGCTCGATTAGCTGTTAATAAAAACTATCCGTACAACCTCGCATCGGTGGAAATACGAAAGTAAATTGTCCGCTTGATGCTTTCCCACGTTGACCACGCCCACCTCAAATGAAAAGTGATGAAAAGAGGTTCATTTGCATTTTCTCAAATAGCATAAAGGTTTCACAAATCAGAAACTGTGTTTTTATGAATTTATGTTCTGCGTAGAACTTATGAGTCCAGATTTGAAGAGTCTAAGTGTTGTAATTTTACAACAGGACCAGGTCTAATGTGGTCTAATTCTGCAAAATTCAGTGGAATTGCCCTTTGCGCTTGTAATCGGAGGCTGTGAATCAGAAACTAACTTCAGCCTCGTGTCATTTTGTTCTTGTAGCCTCGAGAACACAAAGTTCTTGCTTCTCGTGGAGAGCCTTCAGCCTATTGCCACTTTAGGCTCTTTAAATGCTTCTCTTCACACAGCACTTGGTTTATATTATATATTATATTGTATTATAAAAAACCCCCACTAAGTTTAGTATGAAATTTACTAACGTAATTTTGGTTGGTGTGGTATCGTTCCACAGGAGCAACAAAGATATCCATGTCTATTTTCAGGACTTTGCATCCCGAACATCTGGGATTATCGACCCTGACTGTCTCTCTGACAAACTGCACGGTTCCAGATGTGTCAGAGGAGCGTACAAAAAGATTCAACGTCAGGGCTGTCTGAAGCTTTGACGTTTACTGTCGGAGCGCTGTCATCCCCGAATCCGACTCCATCGTTGCGATTCTCACCGTGCCTCCTTTTTGTCGGCTTTCTACCGTCTCAGGTTTATTCCATGACAAGATTCCCTAAAAATATGTTTCCTGTCAGATCTCATCATTCATGCAGTGTCTGTGTGATCCATCGTAACTATTCTACCAACAACACGCATCTTCCCGTAGGAAAAAGAAGCATTCAATCCCATTTTACTGTTTGTTTGTTATTCCAACTGGAACTTCTTTTTTATCCGATGAAGAAAAAAAGAGCTAGGGAGCGGGAGAGAGAGAGAGAGAGAGAGAGAGGGATGGTGGAATGAAGGAGTGTTGAAGCCTCTTTGGAATAACGTGTGTAAACACAAGCAGTGCATCACTCAGGTAATGAGATTCTCCTCTGTTTAAATCGAAAGCCCCTCAGCACCTGAGGAGGACAAACAAAACCCCTCTCATGTTGTCCTTCAGAGGAAACACACACATTCACTTTTTCAAAGACACACTTTCACACTCTTACCATCTACCCCCCCACCCTCCCTCTGTGAATCTGGGCAGCCTGTTTGTATGCAAATACACCGTTTGGAAGAACCCGACTGCACACACATAAAAATCCTGTGGAGGTTCGGAGCTGGCGTGCAGAGGTGAACAACGCTCCAACGGGGCAACAAAGGCTGGCAAAGGAAAGCTTATTTACCCTTTTTCTTTAAAAAAAAAAAAAGAAAAAAATTATTGTGTATTCAGCAACAGGCCCAACTAGTTCTCTCCGCCCTTTCTGCGGTTAATCCCCTTTCATTATCATCCTTTTCTTTCCGTTTGTCTCTGTAAAACAGCTTAGAGCCAAATGCAGTGCAAAATGCGAGCTGATTTCCTGAATGTGGTGTCTGTCTGTCTGTCTGTCTGTCTGTCTGTGGGACTGATCTGTAAAGCTGCTATTGAAAAGAAGTCTATGTTGGGATCATTGCAGGTCATTGTTGGACAAGCTGCTTTTTTCCTGTGCGGTTTCCGTGCAGAAACACGCAAGCATGCACCGTTCTTTGGAATGACTCATCAGTTTTTAGTCAGAAAAGGGTCAAAATTCATGTACCCCTGCAAGTAAAGAGCACTAAATGTCAACCCTTGTTGTTAAGGTTGTAACTTCCTGAACTTACCGTACAAAACCTCCAACAGACCTATAGATATAACAACATTATGAAGATATATTCAGAAGCTGCAGAGCTACTGATTCAAATAGTTATGCCTGTCGTTTGAAAAGTTCCAAGATGTCAACAGATTGAGGGGGGAAAAAAACAGCTAATCTGCTTTATAATCCAGTCTAAAATGGTCAGAATACAATGTCCTGTGATGGCACAGTTGGAGAAGTTGGTAGATTATCTAGTTTTATTTTAAAAAAAGACCATTTTGGTGAATGTAATAGCTATACTCACGTTTCAGTAATGAATATTTAGCATGAATGTGAATGAATCAGCTCTAATTAAAAGACAGAGTTGGGATCCCATCAATCTTCAAGCTCAATGGAGATTAATTTTAATTAAATTGCTTATATTCAATCGCGTTTCTTTCAGAGGCTCATGTAGTTTGGGCAAATGAAGCGATGGTCAAACAAGCCAAAAATAGCTAATGCTATGCCAACCTGGAAGTATGCTGTGAGATGTTTGAGTATTTTCACAGTTTAGATGTGAATTCACAGACTAAGTTTAGCTATATGATAGCATAGATCTTCATTTATTAACCAAGAAAGAGTTAAGCTAGTTTTGTGAACGATCTGGCACCTCAGACAAACTGCAAGGCAGATGATTGCATGGATAAAGATGGTTGAAAGCAGTTCCTGCATTGTTTCTGCCCCTGTACGTACACATGTTGGTGTTGTTATAGCGTCAATGCTACGTGTTTGGTGTAAACAAACAGTGGCTGGCTGTTTCGCTTCCATGGCCTACATTCTTTGTATGAGCTCAGTCTTTGTTGACATCCTGGTTAGTGAAAGCAAAAACATTAGCTCGAGTTAAAATGAGCTGAATTTATGTGTCGTTGTTTTTCGGAATTGCAATGTTGACAAGTAAAAGAAGCAAATAGTTACGGCTTTATTGAGCCCATGAGCTTTAATTTGCCCACAAAATAGCAGAAGCTAACCCTGACCAACTGGAGTAAAGGGATTTTTAAACCTTTAACAATCGCTGCACGGTCTGACATGATTTGACTCAGCTCTTTTTGATCCCAACGAGAGGCTTGCAAGCCACTTCAACCCATGTCTTCTCACAAAGTCCTTACATGATCCATATTACATGATCATGAGTGGACATGCTGGGTTTGCAACTGGTTTGAGTTGATTCACAGCACTTGAGGCCAGTTAAGGAAAACTCATTCATGATGTAGAACAAATGCTTCTACTTAAAATGAGCACAAAATAGAAAATATGGCAAGAATTCACATATTAATTATGATTATGGCCCTGTGATGGACTGGCGACCTGTCCTGATAATTGCTGGGATAGACTCCAGCACACCCGGGACCCTGCATGGATTAAGCGGTACAGAAAATGGTTGGATGGATGGATTATGATTATAACAGTGCTAACAACGATTGGATGCGTATGCAGTGTTTTAAAGAATGTAATGGACTTGATAAAAAGTCATTTTTAGGGGAAAAGAATTGATCTTTTAAAACGTTTGGAACACATTACCACTTCTTGTGTTCAACTCAGTTTTATTTTGAACATATTGAAAATATTGATTTGACATAAATACCTTGTCCCTGTGTAATTGCACCTGTCTGTTTATTTTCATACGGAAGTCTGTGGTTATAATTATTCATAAGTATGCAGTGTCATAACCACATCTATGACATTTATAGCAAACCAAACTGTTTGGTAGGAAATTGAGCAAGTTATAGTTATTTAAAAAATACATGCCCCATTAAATCAATGTTATGAGTAAGCGATCTGACTATAGTAAGATGGCCGCCCAGTGTGGACGTTCAACATTGGCCAGCAGCGCGGGTGAGTCATTTAGCCTTTATTATGTATATCTATGATATTTAATGGCCACACAGACGACTCCAATCTGCCGCCTTTTATTGTGTCTCTAAGAATGTGCATGATCATGATCTCTTCCACCGTCACCATGTTTGTTATTGACTGAAACTGACGTCAGATTTCAGAGGTGAACTCTGAGCTCTGCACTGCCCTCTAGTGGATGTATTATAGACCAACCATGACAAATGTAAAGGACACATGGGAGTTTGTGGGAAGGGATTTTTGACAACGTTTGACGCTAATGTATCTATCTATGTTCATAAAGGGAACATAAATGAGCCTTAAGGTAGAATATATATATTTTTTTGTAGTTATTTGTTTAAAAAATGTTAAAAAGTAAAATATAAATTCCCTTGAA
>JBBBVU010000005.1:18903242-18918374 GCA_037177055.1 Atherinosoma microstoma
ATCATGGATGTGCAGCAACTGTGTGATGCTATCATGTCAATATGGAGCAAAATCTCTGAGGAATGTTTCCAACACCTACGATACCAAGAATAAAGGTAGTTCTGGAGGTAAAAGTGAGTCAAACCTGATACTAGGAAGTGGATCTAATTAAATGGCCCTTGAGTGTTAAGTGATCTTTAACAATATATACACTGATTTCAGTTTTGCAAGATGAGCAGTTTAGGTGAAATGTCAGTTTTGGCTTACAAAGTGATGCAGTGTAACACTCTTGTTGATAAACGTAATACTTCTAGAAACCACTGACTATGTTTACAGGATTGTAATGTGATCTTTAAAATAATGAATCGAGGTTTTCTTCAGCTTAAGTTCACCACTGTGACATCATGTCCAGTCCTCTGATTATCTGGATCTACTCAACTGGATGATGATACTTATCTACTGGCCAAAATCACAGTCTGATTTGTTCCTTCCCGTACAGAGACTTGGTAAAGACTCTGTAAATGGATGTTCTGATTGCAGACATTATTGTGGATTGCAACAATTTGGAACTGGATGTAACAGGGAACCAGCAGGAGTATACCTTCATTCAAGTCCCAATTTCAGTTTCTACTGAGCATCAATGGGATCTTTTATAGATTAACACCATTTATACACATTTCCACAGAGGGTGCACCTAACAAGCCGACCAAGACCCTTCAACCCCTCAACCCCTGACTCACTCTGCTCCAAAAAGGAACTGAAGTTTGAAGTTTGTTTGTGCAAATTCTTGATGCGTGTCTCAGATTGATTCATTTAGTTCTGTAATTAGTATCTAGAACATGTCAGCTCTGACATGTTGAAGTTTGCAGCTTTGCAAAAGATCGTGATGTAGATCATGATGTCATTTTAGCCATAGCGCGCTAACGCTTGCATAGATCTCAGAGTAGCCGGTGATGGTTGCTCTACAGGGTTGACCCACCATCTTGTTCTCCTTTACATCGAATGTGAAATATGCCGATATGTCTGCTCTGCTCTTTTATCTTGGTGTTGACATTTTTTCACGTTACTTTAATGAGAGTACATCAGAGATGATTGTACTGTCTTCCCGTTGGTAGATTAAATGGAGATGAAATCTGATTAGGTCTTTTCCAAACTCCTCCCCCATCTTTCCACACCATAATCAGGTCTGGTTGTATCTCCTCCCAGCTCAATATTTTCATTTCATTTCTATTTGCTGAATAAAACGCTGAATATTGAAAGAAATTTCAAGTCATTTTTGTCCTCATAACATAAAGTTTTGTTTCATTTGGTTATTGTTTTCTGCAGAAAAATATAACCATTGACTAAGATTATAACCTAAAGTGTTAGTTGATGAAATTAGCTATTTCTTTAGAAGTTTAGAAGTTCGGGGAGAGCATCTTCTGGGAGAGTATCATAAAAATTGGCAGTGTGAATAGCAAAAAAAACTAGGAATAAACTTTACCTGAAAACACAAATATACCCTTAAAATACATGAAGCAAGCCGCCGTCCATTCCCCTTGATCAGGCATGGCTTCTTTAAATACCAACCATTGTGGGGGAGTCAGTTGGCCATTTCCACGTGGTTGTTGATTTTATGTTGTAAAAGAATAGTTTGCATTGTTTTATTTTACTGATCCACTAGTACGCACAATTTCTTTTTGTTTTAGATGTTTTTAGCTTGTAAAGCACTTTGTGCAGCTTGATCGGTTGTAAATGAGCTAAACAAATCAACTTGACCTTGACCCTGGTATAGTTGTTTACTTTGTTGCTGTGTATGTGTGTGTATGTAAGTGTGAGTTGCAACCCAATAAATCATGTACAGGCCTTTTCAAATAAATTAGCAAAACCTTGGTTTAGTGTAGAAAAATCCAAGCAAGATTTAAAGAATATAGAGAATATAGACATTCTGCCTGTTTCCCTTCGGCTGTTCTCTGCCCATCTCTTCTTTGCTGAGGAGAATTTCCAGTCTTGGAAGCTCAGAAAACCCTGCAGTCAGAGCGTTTTGTTGCAGGGGTTTTCCCCTCATTTCTATCAAGTGAAGTGAACCAGGGTGAAACTTAATCCTTTTCCACGGGGAGCCCAGTTAAAGAAGTTCGAAAGTTTGCATCGTTTGTTTTGTGTGTTTGCTGCTCAGCGGTAATTTGGCCTGATTGACTGAGCGGACGGTCGGAGGAAAAACTGTCCAGAGCTCGGGAACTCAGTTTGCATGTAGCTGCCAAAATAACAAGCTCGCCTTTGAAAGCCCACATGATATCCTATCATTATCATTCCTCTCGCTTTTAAAAACATTAGTAGCAAACAGGACTTTCCACAACAGTTTCAGTTCTGCAGGACCGACCAGCCGTTCCTGCTCTCTTGATTTTTATTTTCTCCTTTTATCTGCCCGTTTTCTTAAATATTTCTCACTTCCTTCCTTCTATCTGTCTTTTATTCTGTAGTGGGCTTTGTGATTTGTGCCCAACTGCACAATAGCGTGTAACCTGGCACGTCTGGGAGGCCAGAGGGAAGGAGATTTTAGCAACGCCCCAACACAGAAGAAGAGGGGGTTGCTAATCTGATAATGGTCCCTGGGCAGAATGATTCTTCCTGGGCTGCATTGTGGCTTCACACAGTCATCTATCAGGCCTCGGCTCTCCTGTAATTACATATTCTTCATGTGGATACAACTGAGGATAGCAGGCGTAGAAGGCCGGTCAGCACATTGAGGCGTGGGATGATTGGAAAGGAAGAATTAAAAGAGGTTTTTTTTTTCTTTTTTGCTTCTTTTCCTTCCTCTGATGACATAGATATGAGAGATATTGAGAGGACGTAGAGGGAGGCAGAAAGTAGGTGAGAGAGGACAAGATTTCAGATGCAGCCAAAAGATTTTGTTTGGTTTACTTTTTCACATCTCTTTGCCTTGACACGTCAGATAAACTTTAATGGGATTGAAGCAAACTTTAATCATGTTAATATCCTGAAAATTTGACCACAATCCTCTTTATTGAATTTGAAATGATCCTTTTCTTCAAATAAATGCCTGATAAGTCTTTAACACCTATGTCTAATTTTTTATGTGTGTCCCCTGCTGTAAGTGGTCTAATATATGGACTTCAGTTTCCAATATTAAAAATTAGATTTAGATTTGAGGAAAACTTGGGAAAGTTTTCCCATCAACAAAACAATGCTTATAACACAAAAGAAGAGACAAGAAAAGAGTTTTGTCTGAATTTGTTTGTTATTTTGGAAGATTTTTTAAAAGATAAAAACAACTAAACACACTCTCTGTATGTTACACAGATTCCCATGCTTTTAATAACAATGTTAGCAGAATGTGACTGTAGTTTTTTTGAAATTCTAATGTTGAAAATATAGTGATCAGTTTGCTGTCAAGCTAGTAGGTTGTTAGGGGTGGAAGAAAAAAAATCCTTTTACGTATCACAATTTTTTGTTTCACGGTTTTTAAATGATAAAAAAAAAGAAAAAAAAAAGAATTTTATTTATTATTATTATTTTTTTAATCTAAATGCTTCATTTTGCTGCTGCAGAAATCTTAAAAACTGACTCAAATGTGATGTTCATTTTTTGGGGGGAAATATGGCTCCTGATGTAGTCTGAAGACATCGTCATCATTCAACTTTTCCACATGGTCTGGTGTTAAAAAAAGCAAACTGAAAATGACAATAATTGCAATTTAAATTGAACCAGCACCCAAAAAAATTGGAAAAGAATCAAATCCAGAGAAATGCATATCGCCCTACTTGTTAGCCTGTGTGTTAACTTGTTTATCAAACAACATTGCCTACAGTGTGGTCCCTCTTCAATATCCTCAACTAAAGTAAAATATTTTAACAAAACCGAAACAAATTCCACAGGGAAAAAAGGTGGAGTTTTGCCAACCTAGCGGAAAACGCGGACACAGGTGAGTTGGAGTTGGATTTTGGTCTGAGCTTGGCTTTTATAAAAAGCATTTGCTGTTTCTTTTCTGCCGTGATTTCCTACTCCCTTAATGCTCTCATTGGACTGTTAGCAACCAACATGGCACCACACGATAGCTACAGAACGTAAAACTCTGAAGGGTCAATTTTACAGATCTTCATCTTTTATAAAGTCAAATGGAAAAAGCTGAAAGCTGAAAACCTTGAAGTCCTGTGCTACGGTCGACTGCACCTAATCTATCACGACCTGATGCAGAAGATGACTGCTTTGATCGGTCTCGCTGTCTTAATCCCACCTTACATCAAACTCATTGTGGCAGAAATAAAGTTGGGTTTCATATGATGTAGAACTAGATTCTCGTAGTCCTCTGAGATATGTATTTATGTATATTTTATTGTAGATCCACACTTAAACAGAAGTATGTATGTATGTGGATACCATAATGGTGCTCTTCCAGGCCACTCTGAATACCACGCTAAGTAGGGAGGAAGTCATTTAATTGAATTGTGCTCGCACCCTGCGACCCTCATCTGCTCTGGCTTCCTTTGCTCTGTTTGTCCCTTCCATGTGAACGCTTTCAGCCCAATAGTGCTGGTCCACTTTCCAGCTCTACTTTCCAGCCATGGCCTTTTCACAGCAAGAGCTATTGTGCAGAGCTTTGTGTGTTGACCCTTAAATGGCTGCACATTCTGGAGTAGACTGAGTCCCCTTTGTGAACTTGTTCACAGGGGTCAGATTCACCCTGACGGGCTGCTAAACCAAACACAGGAGAGCTAGAGTTTTGTACATGAACTGTTTTGAAACTGTTCCCTTTTTAGGAGGATGTGACGTTGGAAGGATAACGGTGAAAGAGTGACTAGAGTACCGAGCAGAAAGTTTCTGGTAACATCTTAGACAAGGCTTTGAAAAGATGTAGCTTGATTAATTTTTGCGAAACCGGTGCTGTTTATGTTCATTTTCCCTGCAGTCTTCTGCAGACTCATTAAAGTTTTCATTCTCGGATTGCTTTGTTCTGTACTGAAAAGGATATTTACGGACAGACAAAGGAAAGTCATGATAGCAGCTGAGCAGCTGTGGTGGTTTATGTGATGTCATCCCAAGGTTTTCTGAGTCAGTGGGTCACAGCATGTGTTTGTGCATGGGAATCTAACTGTCCTAACTCCTTCCAGGTGTGCAGATTGAGTCATGAATAAAAGAAAGAAGATTAAAAAAAACACAAAGGAGATTAAAAAAAAACTACTTGAGATCCTTTCACTGAAATATATAGTACTGTGGCCCATGCATTATGGGTTTGACGTCCCAGCCCAGCAATTAGGAACGCCCCCCCAAAACCCCTTAAAATTTTTTTGCTGTTAAAAACCAACCCCCCCCCCCCCCCAATTTTTTATTGCCTATAAATATCTTGGAGTATCGCTTTACTTCATTCAGTCGATGGGGATGGTAATTTTGCCTGAAATTTCTCCACAACAGCGGATGATACTGCTTGATTTATGCCCTGAGCCCCCTAGTGTTCAATGTGAGGAATTACATTCCGTTTCTATCAAATTAAAACTTCATTGCAGCGATGGGAAAGGCTAATTCTAGCAGTTTCCCTTCCTGTTTCATTAAATATGTTCACTAGAATTACTTTGATAACAGAGTACTAATGTTTTATATTTTTGAATGTAACCTTTATTGAATCAGGAAAGTCCCATTGAGATTAAAAACCTATTTTTCAAGGGAGTCCTAAACCATTGGGCATAACTTTCACCATTTCAATACCTGTAGGACGTATATGAGGTTTTACTTAAATGTGTTCAATATCCAAATGTGCTGTTAAATAGGACTTTGAGTAATGAAACTTTTGGCAAAGCAATTGGCCAGAAAGGCTAAAACACATTCATGGGGCTTCATCACACCGTCACCAGCTTTCACTAGTTCCCATTTCATTGGATCCTCACAGTGAACGCAAAAAGATCCAGCTGGCAAATTAACTGGATCGGTTCTTCAAAACTCTGAACTCGCTCTTCTGAGACTGCAGGTTAAATCCCCAGCCACAGCACTGATAGTGGATTTTTCTTATGATATGACTTCCAGACATGCTAGCAAGGTTGAAACCTTGACTTTTAGCTGAGTGGTCATTCAAAGAAAAGCCATCTCACATTTATTTGTAACATTTCTTCCCTTGTCCGTTTGACTCCTCAGATTTTTTTACCAATCGGTTTTCAGTGTAAAGAAAAGAACACAGATGATTGTCCTCTCTTGAGTCGCAAGCCTTTTGCCTGGTGACGTGACGCAGATCAGAGCCATCTGCAGCCCTTCGTGTCTCAGTGAGTCAGGACCTGGACCCTGGTAAAAAGCAGCTGCTCTTGGTGGGCAATATTGTGAGAGAGAGAGAGGATGGTGAAAGGATCAGTCTTGACCTTTGGTGGAGACGGCTCTTTCACAATGCCTTAGAAACCTAACATAGTCTTTGACATTTACTGACTGTGGTGGATTGCAGCCACTGTACAGCAATGAAATGAAATGGAATCAGGTTGTTTTATTTAATAGAATGTAGTGAACATAAGTATTTTTAGATTTAAAAGAAAAAAACTGTTTTATTTATCATAAAATACTCAACAGACGCATTTACTGTTCCTTATAGGATGGGGGGAAGGAGGGGAGGGGAGGAGACAAACATTGTTTGGCTTCAATATTTGGATGTTTTAAAAAAAGTCAATCTTTGGTGACACTAAATCTGTGTGTACATGTGCAAGTTAATATTTGATTTACTATGACAACAACCATCTAGTCATTGATTTTGAATTAATTTGATACAAGGTTAACAGACCAGGGAATGTGGCAGATGTGCAGGGGGTGATTGAATTAATCAGCTGGGAAAACAGTCACAGTTCGGCTTCTTGGTCCCTGCTAATCACAGCCAGACTGTGTGTGTGTTTGCATATATATATATAATATAATATAATATTTTCCAGGCTTCTTGAATGACCACCCTTCAGGACTTTGGGTGTTTCTGCCATTTTGTTCCGTTGTCTGTCCAGACGTTCCCACGCTGCTTCGTCTGGGCAGGATTCATCTCTCCATGAGACCTGTTGCTACTGGTTTTCAGTCCAGTGTAATTTGGCATACATCCACCTTTTCTTCATGTTTCCCTTCCTCAAGATTGACTTCCTGACAACCACTCATCCATGGAGACATTTTCTGACTTCAATGAGCAGTAGATAGATCAACTGAAGGTCCTGATGCATCTCTCAGTCCTGTGTTGTAATAGACGCAACACTGATTCATTCCCCATGTTTGGCACGTTTTTATGCTTGAATGGTAAATCTTAAACTTAACATTGTTGAATACGTTCAGGTATATTGGCTGGGATAAGACTGACAAATCTGCGAATATCCGAAAGAAACTTCAAAATAATTTTAGAAAGTCTGGGAAAGTTTTGCTTGAGACCACTTTTGAATGATTACGAGAAAATCTGGCTGCCTAAAGAGATACAAAGATGAGCTGAAGACTTTTGCACAGTACTGTGTACACTATGTATTCCTATAACTGGTGATCCTCACACAGTATTTAGACCAAGTCAAATAAAATCTGACTGCTGTGAATCAAATTACAGTAGTGGATACTGGAGGTTATAGTGCATCTCTTCATAGAGCCCTGACACAGCATCTGCTAATATTTTTTCCTCAGTCCATCGTTTTTTCCCCATAATAAGCCCTTGAGAATCACAGGATACTGATCTCTTTTCAACAGTCTGGTTTGTGAATTGATTTATTCCTGCAAATACAATTTATATTCAGTGCTAAATACTAATAACTTATCACAGTAACTCTTCTTTTTCAAATGTTTTAACTAAGAAAGAACAAAACCAAACAAAAATGGTGAATATTCCATTGGCTGATACTGGCTCAGGCTTTATCTTACAAAGGTTGGCACTATCTGTAGCCTGCTCCTCCCAGTTCAGAGGTTCATGCGCCCCAGTTCATGCCCAGGTCAATGTCGTATTGTTTAAGGTGACAGAGGGATTAGTTGAGGAAAGAAGAGGTGTAGGCAGCTGCCACCACCCAAAATAAGACGTCTTAAATCCCCCCCCTGTGACAAGCATCTGAAACACAAGGGCTCTTTGTAAAAGCTCTAATGAGTCTACCTTAAAAAGCCTACCTGTCCAGTAGCACCTGTAATTAGTATGGATGACCTTTGGGGTGTTTGTAATTATACCTGAGCTGAGCTGCGATGATAGCACCACCGGAGGAGTGACCCAGAAAATTCTCTGGTGCTTTGAGGCTGGATTGACATGAGTTATTGTTGCAGAAGATCCTTCAGTGGGTTCAGTTTTCAAAAGTGAAGTTTTGTCAAATGACGGCCATAAATTGCAGACATAATGCTCCTAGCACCTGTTACGTAAAGCAAGACATCTGAAGCTGTGAAAGCAGTTCACTCAACCTATTTCTAGTTTTCGTAATATATCGCCAGTGTATATAACGCTGATGTGGGCGGAACTTTTCATGCATCTTTTATCTTCTGGGTACTTCTTCCAACCTACAACTCTCAGGAGTGTCATCACTCCTCTCCTATGACTTCTCACTCAAGCAGAGACTAAAATAAAAAGAGGAGTGCCTTTTGTTCCTTATATAAGGTATCATCATCGAAACTATAATTCGTGGCAGTGCACAGACAATCATCCTTTCTATTCTTCCTTGTCGTTCTGCAGTGTCCAGCAGCAAAAAGGAAAAGTACAATTTGTATTAATGTGGAAGCATTTCAATTCCTCTGTTGATGCCGACTGATTACACGTTGTTGTGGACGGAGGCTCGCTATTCAACCAGGAGACACTTGTGCCAGGCCATGTCCTCGGTGTGTGTTGGCTGGCGTCAAACTATTTAAGTGAATGTGAATGATTTTGTGTCCTCTCATGCATGTAAATGGAGAAATTGTTTAGTTGTTCGGCATGCTCGCCTGCAGGGCAAAACTGGAATATGAGTAGCAGTCAACTGTGACAATTGAAGAAATTGAGAAGGAGGAGAGAGAGAGCGGGAGAGGCAGATGAGGGAGAATATCTGACATGAGTAGTACGCCTTTATTTGAAGAAGCAGTCCTGCTGATTTTCAGAGTATGAATATGCAAGTAGGTTGTTTTGTGGTTTTTATAATGAAAATAACATTTTGTGCAAAACAGCAGAATAATATTAAGAAACAAAATAAGAGGATAAAGAATGAGGAGTGGTTTGCCCCTCTCAGCAGAAAAAAAAATAAAAGCTTCACTATACAGTCATGAGGGAATTATCATCTAACCCTTGTGCTCTCAAATTTACCACCTTATGGTGACCTTCATGTGCAAACATGTATATTCACAAAAAGAATGTTGTAAAATCTTCACATTTATGTTTTTCAGCTTTTTGAAAAAAAAAAATCACTCGATTTTATGATTTTAACCCTTTAAATACCTGTTTTCATTGAATTATTGAGTTATTTATCTAAAAAACAAAAGATTTTCATATAATGATTTGTAGGTTGATTGGGCTTTCGTGGTGATTCGGATCTTGGATATGTCAAAGATTAGCAACAAAATTTATTTGATTGCATTAGTATTTTTTTTATGTAGTCAGACACTCTCTCTGGACACCTCTTCATGGCCCAAAATGGCTCATTAACTCCCATTAAAATCATATTATTTCATCTCCCTGTCATTACAGTTTAAAATCATCCATAATTTAATTTTAGCAATCTATTTGGTAGAAAAGTAGTGATATTTGATATTAATCTGGTAGAATACAGCAGAAAACTGTTTGCTCTTTGTGGCAGATGCATGAAATCATTTTATTTATAAATTCAGATCATTAGAATATTGATTAGATGTTGATTTAGAAATGTGAGCCACCACCTGCATCACAGCCAAAATGATCAACAAATCAGATAAGAAAGTTGAGAAAGATGTACAAAAATCCCTGAGGACGGCGTAAAGGTTGAGAAGGAGAACGGCTTCTAATGAATGGCAGTCACCTATATACAAAGCATTAAGGGATAAAGATGCACAACATCCCTGAATTCCTGTCCTCTCATCAATTCTTTCATGAGGGATTTGTATAGAGGTGTTGGGAAGCTTTCGGTTCCCTGGATGCTAACAGTTCCCATGAACTTCTCCTTGGCATTTGGCTCTTAGAGACTTCATAATGAAGCTAATGACTGTCACTGGTGTTTGATTAAGCCCCTGCCCTGGCAGCCCAGGGAGCTCAGGTGTATTCGCTGTAATTAACACATGGTAATTAATTTACAGAGAAGTTGGAGGACGGTAAGGGTTCCCCAGAGGTTAAAGGAAAAGCATTTGTTCGAAGGAATGAGCTGCAGCACTGCTGATGATCGCAAGCTTAACATATATCATCAAGTTTCTTTAAACTTCAGCAGGCCATGTGTCATTTCTAGTCTTTGGTCCAGATCCCCGTACCCATCTATAAGTTTAATTCAGGCCTGGGTGACCTTCAACCCAGGAAACTCCTCAAACTGAGTTTGATATAAGAAGTGGGGTTATGGCCTGTGACAAAAAAAGGTACATCTCCAAAAATAATTTGGTTCAGTCAGAGAGACCGCATGTCTTTGTAGCAGTGCAACTGGTTGGAAACATTTAGTTAAATTAGGCGACATTGTGATCCTCGTAGAGAATAGTGCCTCATTTGGGTTGCTTGAAGCGTGAAATTATCTCGCTCCCACTTGCAAGTTTTGTATGATACAAGCAGCTCTTTAAAAGATTGAATTCAAGTCGAAATGACACGATATTATTTTGCAGCAGTGTTACCTGCTTCCTTGTTTAGATACGCTGTGAAGAGCGACTGGATGTCATTACTGCAGAGCTCAACTCACGACCTGTTATCTTCAGATCGGAACAATTAATTCTGCGCAGGAAAAGCGCCGAGGGCCAAAGGTTATCTTCGGTGTTGAGCTCTTTCTTTTTTACTTCATTGAAGATTTCCTTTTAATCACGATGAGTTCAGATTGTTAAAAGGGAAACTAAGGCCACTTTCCTGTTGCGAGCTGAAGGATTGATTTGAAAGATTTTCTCTGCGCTCTGTCGCTTTCATGCATCTCTTCTTGGCAGACAGATGTTTCTGTTAAACAAATGATGTAACGTGTGAATACAAGAAAAGTCCTGTCATGAACTGTTATGGCTTTCTGCAATCAGACTGTCTTTGTTCTGTCCAACAATTTCCTGCTACACCCATCCTCTGGCCTTTCTCTACCATTTTCTCTATTCATTTTATTTGTCCAAATTCTTTGTATTCTTTTAGTTTCTCTATTCCACGTTAGCTACCTCTTTATGCCTTGTGCACCATACTATTCAACATATGCCAGAACAATTTCTTCTTCCCTACAAGGGTTCATAAATTCATACATCAACACATTTATTGATGGATCACCCAGAGAACACCACCCATGTATTTTTTCTAACGCTAATTTCCCGATCTTAGTAACTATGGCTTTTAATTTAAACGGTGTTAATTCCAAAGATGAAACTGTGTTGGTTAACCAGACTAAAACCAAATGATTAGAGAGGGCAATACAGATAACCAAATGATAAAGATGCTAGTGAAACACAGTGGTCTCAAACTCTAACTCTTTTTCTTCAAAATCCTAAAATAGACTTACTAAGTCCTCCTACTTAAATAGTCATACCGGCCATTTTTACAAGACAACACTTTACTAAAACACTTTTCTCACTCGGTTGGCTTTAGGCAAAGACATTACTCTGGTAGAGTTACTGGTTGCCATGGTAACATGTAAACACAACATGTTACAACTAATTATTTCCTGGTTGGCTTAAGGCTTTAACATCACTCTGGGTAGGGTTTGAAAATGCTGAAAATACATTCTTTTTACAATGCAACCATCACTGTAACCGTCGCCATTTTAACTCTTCACATGCAGTTACTCTCATTACCACTAGAGGTCCTATACTCTGCCATGTAAGTATAGGCCATGTCTTCCTATCTGTACGTACATCACATGGACTTCTTACGGGGATAAAAGATTATCACAGGCAGTGAATCATGCCAAAGGATATTTTGTGCATGTGTCAGTCTATTACAGCAGTATTTTTGTTGCTATGGAAATCATGATATCTTTTCTTCTCTTGGAGTTTGTAGTCTGTTTTTCTCTCTCTTTTGTTAAAGGTTTCTTTTAACTTTGTATCTGATCCTTTCGGTTTAAGGATGAATATTGCATGGCCTTCATGCAAGAATGTCTTGACGCTGCTCTTTGATCTAAAGAGTGAGATCTATTCAATCGTTGTGCTCTTTAGTCCATGGATGTTATTTGTGTTCTAATTCTTTCTTTTTGAAAAACTCCAACCAGCATGTTAGAGCAGGACTAAGTTATTAAAAGAGTGGTGGAAGTTAAAACCATAATGAGATGTCATTTTTGGAGTTCGTGCAACTCCATGTGCAGATGAACAATGGTTATAGGAGTACATTAATCCATCCATTATCAGCTAAGAGGAGATTCTCATACCTTCCCAACCCTCCCAGCTGAGAGGTTGCTACAGTATATCATAGTTTTAGTCCCAATGGCCTCCTCATATCTGAAAAACCTTCCTGGGAGACATTCAGAAGGCATCCTGACCAGATATTGATGTGGAGAAGCGGAAACTTACTCTTAGCCCCCTATCCCCACCTTCAACACCCTCTGAAGGAAGCACTTTTTGGCTTCTTGCATTGAATATCTTCGTCTTCCAGTTGTCACCTATGGCTCATGGCCATAGGTAAATGCCTTGAATTATGGGAAAATAATGCAAAAGCAGGCAAAAAGTTTTTAATGGATTTTCCAACTCTTACAGTAAAATATTTTATAATAAGGACACACAATTTATTTTACCCACTTGCCCCTCAGCAGTAGCACTGGTATTCTGGTTTTTAATACATTTAGTCACTTTGGATGAATCCAGGAAGTATCTCAAGGCCACATTTAGCTGAACAGTCCCAGATAATTCCCAGTATTTGGCAGTTTTCTGTTCCTACCTCCTTCTGCCTAGTACATTTTGCTTTGATAGATAAGTACAGAAATTTCTCTTTTGCATCTTTCATGTACTTTTATGAACTTTGGGTTAACTGGTGTCTTGGAGTCGGTTGGTGGAGTCTCGGTGTTACAGTTGTACTAAAAACATGTTGATATTAGTTTAACTATGACAAACATCTCATCAGATCACCGACTTCATTCATTAGCTGCCACCCCTTCAGGGCATCCATAGGTTACTGCCAAACCCTGCTGAGACCGGTGAGGACTCGTCTTGTCTTCTTCCTGTCAGATGTTCTTGTTTTGCCGCATCAGGGCAACCAGCCAGAGCACACTTTCCCTCCATTCTATTTATCTTATCAACACCATGAACAATAAAATGGCTTAACCCACTGTGGTGTTGAGGATAATCAAGTATTCTGATTGTGATTGTCTCTTTGGTGCTTTTCTCGAACAGTACAGTGGTACCACTCGTACAAAAACACAATACTTCAGTGTTCATCAAAGTGCAAATTGCCAATGTCGTCCTTGTTGCTGAAAAACAGCCACTCTCCAGGGGAAGCCTTGGCAGGTGGCAGCGTTCCAGTCCTACAGAGCCTGAAGGAACAGCACATCCTGGGTGTGGGAAGCTGCCAGCTTACTCTGACTGTATCAAGTCTCAAAGCCTCGGATAGGTAACTGTGATTACTCCATTATTACACAGTTAGTGGACAGTCTTCAGAGACAGAATACACACCAAGTCATTCATGATCATTAATTAAATTTGATGGTCTTTGTGTTACTTTTCTGAATTTCTCCTTTATCCTATAATATTTATTATGTACAGGAATGATTTCAATGTTTATCTGCAGGTTTTTGTATTTTTTCTTTACCATATTCTCTCAATGTTTTTTTTTTTAAAACTTACAACAAAATGAGGAAGTTGATTTATTTTATTCTATTGTTTAGTATATGCAACAGTCCAAAAAACTTTATTTGATAGAAAAAATATTCAAAGAGAGCTTGAATGATGTGGCCAACATCTCTGGCATTTTGCTTATAAAATAATAATAATGAAAAAACTAGATTATACACAGGGTTTTCTTTTTAATATAAAATCATTTTTAAAAAGTCTTTATTAAAGAAAGCATGATTTACTTTGGCATGACCACATATGACAATATTTTGCCAGAATAACAATTTTGAATATTATATAATTGACTTGTTTGGATACTCTTGTTTATTATTATAATATATTGTTACTAAAGTACATCTGGTTGTTAAAAATTGGCAACGGGAAGGCATATAGTGCTGAATATCACCCACTCTCAGAAACAGGAAACGCTTATTTCACTAGCAAGTCATATATTTTCCAAAACACAGACAATCGTCTTTTGTGCCAGCAAGCTCGTTTCCTGCTCAGGGCTACTTGGCTTTGATCGGCGTCTTTCCTCCCAGTAGTCTTGTCTCTGTGCAATCTGCCCAAAGCAAGAATATGTGTGATCCTCAATCTGTCTTCTGCTGTATCTTTGGGACATTTGCCTATTATGTCTGGACTCAGGGAGGGATGGTGTTATGGTGTCTTTTGTCTTGTAAAACAAAAGGAGGTTGATGATGGTACGTCTCGGGCGATAAGGCTTGTGTTGCCTAATAATGCCCTCTTTATCACATCCTTTTTATGTTTTAGTGTGATTAAAGTCCTTAACTAAGGATCAAAATGTTAAAGAGCATATTCACAATTTTAAATATTATTTTGCCTTAAATGAAAAAAGTTATGCATTCTTTCCATAAGAACCCATGCATAGGTTATACTGGCTATCCATAGGTTAAACCGGCTACCCATAGGTTACACTGGCTTTCCATAGGTGCCCATCCATAGGTTAGACTGGCTATCCATAGGTTAGACTGGCTTTCCATAGGTTAGACTGGCTATCCATAGGTGCCCATCCATAGGTTATACTAGCTATACATAGGTTATACTGGCCATCTATAAGTGTCCATCCAAAGTTTATACTGGCTATCCATAAGTTATACTAGCTATCTATAGTTGCCCATCCATAGGTAACACTGGCTATCTATAGGCTATACTGGCTATCCATAAGTGCCCATCCCTAGGTTATACTGGCTATCCATATTACACTGGCTATCCATAGGTTATACTGGCTATCGATCGGTGTCCATCCATAGGTTATACTGACTATCCATAGGTGTCCATCCATAGGTTATACTGGCTATCTATCGGTGTCCATCCATA
>JBBBVU010000005.1:18920824-18932971 GCA_037177055.1 Atherinosoma microstoma
CCCCCCCCCCCCCCCCCCCCCCCCCCTTTTTTTTAAGGAGGGGGGGGGGCCTTGGGGGGAGGGTTGGGAGGGGGGGTGGGGGGGGGGGTTTTTTGGGGTGGGTTTGGGGTTGGGGGGGGGTTTGGGGGTCCCCCCCCCCCCCCCCCCCCTCCCCTGCTGCACGCCGCGCCGTACGAGCAGTAAAGCACTTCTCTGTGCGACTCAGGCTGTAATCACTGACCGACCTCCTCCAAGTCTGGACCGCGTTTCCCCCCCCGCGGGCGAGTTAAGCAGCAGAATTTACCACTGTTGTATAGTCTCGAACACAAACACACACACACGCTCTTGCTAAAGCTAGTGAAATGCACGCATCCGTTAAAGAGGAGCAGCGTGCGCAGTAGCAAGCTCAACTCGTCAGTTCAGCAGGGTACATAAAACTGTTATAAGCAATAAAAACCATAAAAAACCAGTGTACAGAAAAACATTGTTCCCTGTAAAAACCTGTTCGCTTTGTTATTATTCAGTTAGCCACTCTGCTGCTACACAAAAGCACCCCCGGGGCCTAAATAAAACCTGAAAATCATCTCAGCGCAGCTCTACCTTTTGACAGCCACATGACATTTATTGGGCTTTAGGCTGTCTTTTATATTTCTCTTCATTTTTATTCCACTCCTCTCTGTCATCCTTTTCTCTGCTGCTATATAATGTAATCAGTCAAACATGAATAAGGTATAAATGGACCCACTCATGAGTATGAATGAGACTCATCAGTCAATAGAAATAGAATAATAGAGTTGGTAAAAGTCACAGGTGGAGAGGAGGACTGTTTCCAGACACCATCTCTTCTTTTCATGGCTCAGAGCTCGCTCTGTTTGCGTTCACATGAATGGAGTAAAGCTGACGTTTATTTGCCATAAATGTTGTAAAGGTCTCTCTCGGGTTAATCTGCTGATGCTTGTTTAACTGAATCTCGGTGTAGCCAAACCAAAACCAGGATGTGTTCAGTGTTTGGATGAGCTGATGTGGGTCACAAGTACAGTTCATATAAGAAGAGCGATGATCTCAAGTGATCTCGTTGTTTCCCCTGACAGATAGCTGGATGCTGCAGATCACTCCGCCTCCTGCTGTAATGAATCTCAATGATAAAGACTGGGGGGGTTTTCGCTAGCAGGCGCTGACCCTGAGAAATGGGCACCAGACAGTCATGCATCAAACCTCAGGGAGAAAAGGAAAACTCAAAGAGAAAAATGGCAAATTTGATTTTGAAATCACCTTTCAAGCTGTTCTAACACACCTGAAAGGAATAAGAATGGATGGTATCTGGTCGGTGTGCATGCTAAAGCTAAACACTGTTCGATATTTACCACCCTGACTGAGGGAGGCCAGCCAACAATGCTGATATTCTAACACTTAGAAGATCCGTGCGATTAAGGCAAATAAGCAAGAAAGAAAGATGAAAGGAGAGACGCAGGGTGACAAGGACATCATGCTTGTTAGAGCAACTACAGAGGAGTGTGTGTGTGTGTGACGGGTGATCAGTCATGTTTGCATTAATCTGCACACTTAGAAAAACAAAGCAAATTAATATTAATAGCTGCATGTATGATTTAAGAGGGTGAAATATGAGCGTAGTGATACTGTAACAGCTCAGCGTGTTAGCTTATTAAAGACTTGTTTTTGAAATAGTCCATTTTTCTAGTGAAGCAACATCTAAACCGTAACAGATGTAACACGAGGGGGAGACCGTATCCTGCTTTGATCGATGTGAAGACTTCGTATTTGATCCCCCGAACAAAATGTTGCACTTTCAAAAGCGAAAAATATTGCAATATACTTCCTTTTGTTAAGCTCCTTTCAGACTTAACATTAATGTGGTTGTTACCCTGTCGTCCCCTCTGATTTACCCCCCCCCCCCCCTCCCCTCGGTGATTTCCTGTCTCGCAAAAAGCTTTAGTTTTGTCTGATTTCTATTGATTGAGCATTCAGCAGACTTTAATATGTTTTTAGTTGTTTTTTGTTTATTCATCCTCTTGCAATGATTTACAAAACCAATATGCAGTTGACTGACTGGTACATAGTTGTTTATCTGTACTTTGTGACCTTGAAGCAAAATCCCTTCTTTCCGCTTGAGTCGGGTGAAAAGTTCAGCATACAAACATGCAAAATCCCCATTCATCTGAAATGAAGCACACTTTGGATGAAGGCGAACATGCTTTTAACTGCGTCTGTTGCTGAAATCTTCCAGTCTCCATCCAGAGAATGGTTGCTTTCCAACTGGGATTCAGGAATTTCACTGATATTTTCAACCACTGTTGATTTTAACAGCTTTGATTCTATGATTAAGATATTATTGAAGATACGCTACTTAAAAAGAAAAATCAGGATATTTGACTTTTTGTATCATGTCAGAACACACATAAAATGCACCATAACCCTTAAAGGTGAACTTCACCCTTTAACACCTACTGTTATATATGATGCAGACCTATTGCCTCATTTTTATATGGTTAAAAATGTTCCCTAAAACCTTAATTGCAATCTAATACTTGTCTTCTGCCCCCTGGTGGACACTTTTTGAACTAAAATAACTGTCATATCCCACTTTAATAAACTGTACACGGTTGTTTCCTTACATTTTGTTAAAGGAAGTGGGTAAGAGAGGGGTAGCTAGTGGTTACAGTGGTGGGTTTGAGTACCTGGTGTGCCAACAGATCATTTCCCAGTTGGGATTTATAAAGTAAAAAATATTATTATAAAAGATCTAAATAGCCACAAACCCAGATTAAGAAAGAATTAAACAAATCCTGCCCATTATTGCTTGGGTGAGGTGTTCAAGGGTTAAATAGACTCTCTAAACTTCCGAATGCACGTGTACAACTCTTCAGTGTATTAGTATTCGTCGCGTTGCATGGTTTTTCCTATCAAGGCACAGATGGGATTAGAAATGCTGTTGATAACCGTATTTGATAACATGAAATTCTCTAGCGTGTTCTCTAACGAGTGTCTGAACCACGAATGGACCACTAAATGTTCTGGTTCAGTAACGGCTTGTACCTAAACCTGCCTAATCTTCAGATTTTGACATCATCAGACCAAGACCAAACCTAACACATGACAAGTTATTAAGACATGTATTTCTACATTTTAAGCTGTAGTATATCTACTACTATTTTGTTTAGAAACATTTGCACTGTTGACTTTATTTTTCTCCAAAAAAAGAGAAAAACTGAGTCATTTAAAAGTTTTATTCCATTGTTGATGTTATTTTCTAAATGTTCAGATTTAAATTTCTCTCCTCTGCTGTTCAGTTTAAATGAAATATGTTTTATTTGACAAAACTCCTTATATTGTGTTTCATTATCATCATAATTATGATCAATAATGAAAGGCAAAATCATTAAATGATTGGGAAATTTCAATCAAAAAAAATATCAGTATCGATATCTGTATCGCTGAAATTTGTCCTGGATATACTTGGTATCGGATCGATAACAAAATTTGCGGTATCGCCCAGCCCTAGTTGTGATCGTGGGTTCGGAGATCTGTTTGCAGCTCAGCCCTTCAGCAACGTAGCTCACAACATTATGGCTGGTTAAAATGTTTGTAGGGAGGGAGTTCAGCCACATGAGGATAACACAGTTTCTTAGAAGAGGAAACATTAATCAGACGTTCAGTAGCGAATGAGACTGTGATCAGCTGACGTTTAGTGAACATGATCTTGAAGCTAGACCCGAATATTACGTCTGTCCCTTCTTCTTTCATACACCCTTAATGGGTGGATGGTTTGGTAATGGCAGCACAGGGGCGGCGTCCATACCCTCTGCGTGGGTAAATGGGTGCGTTTATTGTGCTCTGCTTCAGTTCGCCCCATTTGGCACTTTCAAACTTTACTGCTTGTACACATGGGGGAAAAAAAAAAAATAGAAACCTCTCCGAGTCCACAACACAACCGCCGGGCCAACCACACGGAAGGTCCCTTTGTGCTTTGTAGATCTTTATTTTTGGTCACAGATGGCTGGTCGGAGGGTCTGATGGGAGACCGCTTAGTGCCGGTGAGACTTGGAGTTTCAGAGTGAAGAATATAAAAAAGCTCCAAACATTTCAGCATTTTTACACCTTTTGTTATACTGTCTTAGACTTATCACACCTCTAGTAAACACACACACACACACACACACATACAGGGTGCTCCTTAGACAGCAGCAATAATGAGGATGTCGTTAATTTGCCCGAATGAGTGGGGGGCCTTTAGCGCGGGCTAGTAATTAATTAACAGCGACACTGTTACTTAATTAGCTCCACATGAAAAGAGAGGGGCGGCGGTGAAGGATGAGGTGTACAGTGTGTGTGTTTTAAGCAAAGATGGGGCTTGATTGTGAAAGCACACCTGTGGGTTTATGAGTCAGCCATGATGGCGGCTAACGTGATAAGCGAAACATAATGTACGATGTCTTCAGACTGTTTATTAACGTGACCTCCAGTCCCAGACTCTGAACTTATAAAAGTCCTTCCTGTTGGTTTATGATGTCATATATTTACCACACACCCTTCCTTCCATTTTCTGTCTGTATTATTCATACACAATATGAACTATGCTGGATAGTGGGGGGGCGAGGTGGTGGGGGGTGGGACGTAAACATTTTATTCCGCTGTATTCATAAATGGTAGCCGGTACCCACCCACATCCTGGTTATCTTTCCCCACCCGCTCGCTGCAGAAGCTCTGGCTTTGTTAGCTGCAGGCTAAAGCGCCGCCTTATCAACCCAGATACCAAGTCACACTCCCTGAGGGTCAAATACCCTCTCAATGAAATCCTGCAACTCAGCATTACTGCCTGCTGGATACATATTCAGGCCTCCAGAGGAACTTCAAAGAGACCCTTTTCACCCCTGCATTAATTCTTTGATTCATCTTTCATCATTTATCCAAGTTAGTTTTGTTTTTGCACGTTTTCTTCCAGGATTTGTTTACTGGCTGTTATAGCGTTGAACAGTGTCCGTAGACACTTCACACAAGGCAAACGGAAAGGTTGTATATCTGATAGTTATAGATGGAAATGTATATCAATCCTTCCATCTATCCATGCTCTAGCTGCTTATTCCAGGGTTGTGAGGGGGCTAGAACCAGATGGGATATAAATAAATCAATGAATTTACAAGTAAGCTGTATTACAATAACATTAAAGAGTGGTTACAAAGAGAAATGTTTGTCTAAATGGATAGAAATGGGTTTAAACACAAGTCAATGGATGTCATTTCAAGGTGGTTTCCTTATATGGTAGTGTGAGTAATTATAAAAAATATTTAGCAGTTTGTGGCATCATTTGTGAAAGGTTGCAGTGATTTTTAGTAGGGATGCACGATACATTATATCGACTTCAATATCGGTATCGGCAGATGTTGGTCATTTTTTAAAATATCGGTAACGGTCCGATAAGTAAAACTTGGCCGATATTAACAACAGATATTTATTTCTGGCCGTTTATTTGTCAGAAAGACGGGGGGGCTGTTAATGTGAGGAGGATGTCGCATCAGTTCATTCAACACCACCAGTTTGATACGTCATCTGAAAACCCACCAACCAGAGGTTCACAAACTTTGGCGTGAAGCTAAAGCTGTTAACGTTAACTTTAATTTTGTACAAAATATGATCTTAAATTAATTCTTGAAAAAAAAAGAAAAAGATATCGGTTATCAGCCTTTGTAAAAATATTAATATCGGTATCGGCCAAAATTTTCATATCGGCGCATCCCTAATTTTTAGTTTTCTTTTTGTTGTTGGTGTATGTTTTTGTTTGTTAGAAGCAGCTGAAATTTATTTTAAATCTTAAAAATATGTTTTATGAGGATATCAAATAAAATTCAAATTCTGATAATTATAATTAGTTCAAAAGGCAAGCGCAAAAAAATGGACAAAACTAAACAACTTCTGATTATATTTCAGCATTTCCAGTACAGTGTTTCCCCTCCCATTATATAACCCCGACTTAGGGGTTATAAAGTCCATCATGATTAAATGTTTTGTCCTCGTCTGTTCATGATAGGAAAATGTTTTTCAATCAATGCTGTTTGTTTATCTTCCACAAAGTTGCATGTGGTACAAATGATTTTTACCTCCATCAACACTGGGAAAGTGTCATGTATGGCCCGTGGTGGTGGTTGTAGATGCTACTGACACATTTCTCTCACACAGTTGCAGGTTCACAATCAGAAACACGGAAATAATGTTAACGGTGCTTTAAAGTTTCGATGATTGGACAAAATTTCAAGGGACATGCAGAATTCATGAGGATTGGCTGAAGTTGCGTTAACAGTTGGGATTGGACCGTCACAAATTCCTGCAGGATGGGACTTTACAGGTCCACACACTTTACTTGTTCAAATGAGAATTGATACTTTAGTTTAAATGTGTTTATGGGTGTAATTGCCTTTGGAGAAATAAAATTACCCTCCGTGCGTGGTACTCTACTCTGCAGACAAATGGGGAAATGAATCATGCTTTCGTGGTGGGGAGTGGCCTGCGTGGCTTTAAATGGGACTCAAAACCTCTGATGTCCCAATGAGGGCACACCTGTGATCACAGTTATCGTTTGCTGCTGACAGCAGAGACTAAAGTTTCAAATTTTATTTTTTCTTCTCATGGTCCGTTAGAGCGTGAGCAGCGACCTCTCGCTCCAGGATACTTTATTTTAATGCTTCTTCCTCCAGCAAAGGTTGAAGAGTTTTCACATTTTCTCAAGTTACATTGCATGAAAGAAACATGTGTTGTTTGGACAGGGCTGCGGTTTAGCCCGTACATAAATCATCAGCCCATACCACTCGGGACCTCAGTGGTATGGGCTGATGGGTTTGCGGGGAAGCAACTGGGGTTCAGAGAGTAGCATGGTAGGCCACCAGTCTGAGGGCTGATGATTTAATCTACAGCTTCCCCCAGTCAACACGTTTAAGTGTCCCAGGATCAGCCACTTAACTCCACAGCTCCTCCACACATGTAAACACATTCAGACATTAGAACATGTAAATACTGGAGGCGTGAATCGGGCTAGGGGAGAAGAAAGGATGAGTTTGAGGCTCAGTTGGTGCAAGAAATGAACCTATGAAAGGGGGAGGGGTCATCTGATAACCCAGCCAGCAGTTGCAACTTGTTTTTTTATTTCTTTTCTTGCAAATAACATAAACTTGGCACATAAAGTAAGAACATTTGTATATGGTTAGTTATTTCTCTGTTGTCCTTCTTGGCAATACATCTTATTTTGATTAAAAGCTGGTTTGTTTCGCTTTTAAATGGAGCTGCATTTGTAAAGAAAATGCACTTATTCTGCTACTGACTCTTGGGTTGTTACCCTCTCAGAACAGCGTTCTTCTCCACACGTTGACCCTCGTGATTCAACAGCTGTCGGCAGAGTCCGGACTCACTGCTGATCCACAAGGCCAGGTTCAGGAGCACATGTTGCAGCACAAACAGGCCTGTCATGGCATCAATGCAAAATAAGCTGTTTGCATTGGTAGAGAAGATCTGGCAAGTTATTCATGGGAACAACCCACAAACATAAATTTCCTTAAATGTGCAAAGTTTAGTTCAGTAAACAGGTTAAAGTGAAGTTTCTCTCTTTACATTTGTCCCACATTCCTCATCAAGGGGTCGTTGTTGAGACTTCTCAAGCAATTTTTATCCAAGATGAGTTTCGATTTCTCTGTCCTTTCTGGAATCACTTTGACCATTGGTTCTTAAAGAGCAAGATGTTTTCTGAGGTGGTACATGATGAAAAAAAAATCTAAGTACCAACCTTTATGAGTGATGCTGAAATATAGAAGAAAAGACCTTCAGACAAAAGCAGGTTCAACTTAAAATATTATCTCTTGTTGGCTAGTGGCAGCTATCATTGTAAAAGGAGTTTATCACCAGCACTCACATTTAAAATTCATACAGCAAGCCCCTGTGTGAATACTTTTCTTTTTACCCTCATGTACCACATAAAAACCACAGCCATGTTTGGTACCTGACCTATATGTACTATTCAGTTTTTTGCACTTTAACCTATTTAAATGACACATTGGACCCAAAAATACATAGAAATCATCTAATCAGAATTGAATTCAGTAATATTTATTACAATATTTATATTGTTCATCAAGGTCAAACAAAATCTGCGGGATGAAAGTTCGAGAAACATGGACTTTGACAATTGAAGCCACGTCAAGAATACAACCTATCTGCTCGGTTTCCTGAAGTTTAAACCTTTAGCTGCACATATGTAGTTTAGCACTGACAGATTTATCTTCTCAGAGCTGTGTCAGAGGCGGCGGGGGTGTTTACCAATCGCACAGGATCTTTGAAATTTAACACGCAGAAAGCTCAAGAGGAGGAGAAAACGGTTTGAAAAGAGCTGCCAGCTGGCAGGATTATGACTGTAGCTGACATTCAGTTAGTCAGAATATATCATAGACAACTCTTTTTCTCAAGATCCCTCCAAAGCCCCAGCTGAAGAGGCTGGATTGTATTACCAACTCAATCTTTTACTTCCCTTTAGTGGCCACAAGTACAAAAAAAAAAAAAAAAGTTTCCTCATGGGGATCCATCGAACAGCAAGCAGATACTGCTTAAGATTATTTCCTGTTACCTTATAATACTAAACATGAGGAGTGTCAGGCTGTGTATCGCAGTGGGTTTTAAAGCTGCTCTGAAAGGCAGCCGAGCTTTGCTGGTATGGATGTAAACAGCAGCTCTCCTCTGCCCTTTAACTGCGCTCTAATCCTCTCTGCGTCTTTATCTGGATGACTCGGACAACACAAGGTCAGGGGACACCACGTTAATACAATCATGATTTAACCAGATAGGGAAAAGCGTGTGTGTGTGTGTGTGTGTGTGTGTGTGGAGTCTCGAAGTACAAGCTTGAGCATATTAATGTATCACTACACTTCTTCTAAATGATGAAATCAGAAAGAATGCTGCAGCCCTGGTTATGCGGGGTAGTGGACACCTGCTTTTGGTACATCCAGGAGGTCAGTAATTATATTTCCGAAGCCAGTTATAATCTATTGAGCTGCAGCTGTACACAACCACGAGCCCTCTATTCATTATTAAACCAACGATAGAATAGATAGTTTACAAGCTAGGTTCAATTCATCAGCTTTCATTGGATTATTCATGAGGCTGCAGGGAGCTGTTTGGGCAGCAGCTCTGCAGGATGCATTTACCACGGTGGACTTCTCCCTGTTTGATAATCACATTTGATTTAAATTCAGTAGTGGGAATATTAGCATTTCATAGAAAGGAGGGGGGGAAACTATCACTAAGGTTATTGAAGTGCAATGTTTGGGGTTTTATTTGGGTTCATAATTGTTCTTCACCTATCACTCTCTCCGTCATCCTTCCATCCAACCACTGAGTAGAAAGCAAAGGATGCTCCAGTCCCCATTATTAATTATGTATACAACTCTCATGCAAGTCCTATCTGGACTGGGGTGATTAATAATGGAACAGCAAAGTAATTACGTGGTGCTCGTCATAGATATTTTCAATTCGCTCTTCCTCCGCCCTGTTTTCTGTGGGCGTCTCTGCCCTCTTGCAGCCTTTGTACAGTTCATTTCTTTGTTTATCTGGTTCTCCAGTCAGATCTATTGTGATCAGCCTCAGCTTTCAGAAGCACGGATTTGTACAGAAAACCAAGGTTTTCTGAGGTCTGAGGCACAAGATTGCTCTATTGTTTGTATCTATGGCTGCAACTGACACTCACTGGCCACTTTATTAGGTCCACCTTGCTAGTTTTAGATTGTACCCCCTTATGCATTCAGAACTGCCTTAATCCTTAATGGCATGGAGCAACAAGTAGCTAGAAACATCCCGTTCCACCACATCCCAAAGGTGAAATACTGGATTGAGATGTGCCATCAGAAGATGTTCCACTGTGCTCATAAAGGGCTGGACATGGTCCGCTACAATACTGAGGTAGGCTGTGTTGGTTAGACCATGCCATGTTGGGACTAAGGGGCCCAAAGTGTGAAAAGAAAATATCCCCCCACACCATTACACCAGCAGCAGCCTGAACAGCAGTTGATACAAGGCGTTGTAAAGATACAGACAGATACATTCTGGTCCAGACAACTGCTGCTCACTGGATATTTTCTCTTCTTCAGAACATTCTCTGTAAACCCTGGAGATGGTTGTGTGTGAAAATCCCAGTAGATCAGCAGTTGTTGAAATAGGTCAAGGTCAAGCTTATTTGTAGAGCACATTGCCAACAGATCAAGCTGTACAGCTTAACAAGCTAAAAACATCTACTATAAAACATTTGTGCAAAAATACTCAGACCAACAACCATGCCACGTTCAAAGTCACTTAAATATCCTTTCTTCCTCATTCTGATGCTCAGATTGAACAAAGCAAGTCATCTTGACCACTAAATACTGAGTTGCTGCAATGTGATTGGCTGATTAACTACTTGTGTTAACCTGCAGCTGAACGGGTGTACCTAATAAAGTGGCCATTGGTTGTATCTATCTGCAGTGTCCAATCAGAAGCTTTGGAAGTATTCCGGATGTGCTGCTTAACAGTTTTCTCAGTGTTTTAATAAACTTTTTTTTTTTTTTTTACCAACCCATGTCCACTTAATTGCTCAACATGTACATGTTTCACTTCCTATGTTATATGCATGTTGTCATGGTTTCAATAGATTGGATGGATATTACCTCCCAAATTGCTAAAAGCTGGTTGAGACCATTTAGTCCAACTTCACAAGGTCTTCTTAGTTCAAATTCATGACCTCGTGATTGGGAAACAAAACCCTTGAGAAAAAAGATTGATTGTATAAAGAGGCAACCAGGGGCAGAAAAGCTCAGGTGTGAGAAAAACAAAAAGAGGTGATGAGTCCGGTAATTCCTACAGTATGTCACATGGTTTGCATGGTAGTAATAAAAAAGTGAAATTAGTTACAACATTTTGTTTATATCTGTTTTAATGAAGACAAGACTTAAAAGAAATTTGCTGTAAAATGTCTCCTTTATTAAACGCTAATAGCTGCTGAGAAGCAAATAACCCATTCTCCGGCTTAGAATTAGACTGGTTAGAGGACGGGATGTAAATCAGTCCCACTCTCGGCCAGGCCAATATCTTTGTCTTATTAGTAACATAAATATGGAGGAAAGGTTTTATGTGTCATTATTATTTTAGAGAAGTCAGCTGCATGACACTACAAGTGTGTAGGTGATGAACTAAAGACAAATAGCAGCTCATTTTGCAGATGAGTAGGACACCAGTTTTGCATCCATTGAAATATTATTTCAAATTTCTATCCCATTCACCTGTGACTATAAATGCAAACAACAATCAAAGCTTGTAAAGCCGATGGTGAGTCCCACTGAGGATCTTTCTGGAAAAGACATCTAAATGAGTCATCGATGTCTAGTCAAAAACTGGACTGAATTTAGCCTAAAAGCAGAACGTAAATCGAACCGTTTTCCATCGATGAAATCAAGGTTGTTTCTCTGTCATTTAATCCTGACTTGCAGAATTCTGTTGTGCATCGTATATATTTACTTTAATTTGTATGATATGCAAATTAAATAATAAGAAGGACTCAAGTAGTTGGACTAAAAGTTGTCTGAATCTAGCTGGAAATACTCAGGACCAGTCGATCACTACGACTAGACCCGATGTTAAACATATCCCAGTGATCACTGGGGTGACTGGCCTTTTGTTGCTCAGGCCTGTAGAGCCTAAGGTGGGTAGAGCAGGTCGTCTAATGACCGGAAGGTTGGAATCTTACTCCCCCAGGCATCTGTCGTCGTGTCCTTGGGCAAGACACTTCACCCTCCTTACCTCCCAGTGTCGGCATCGCTGGTGTATGAATGTTTCTGTGGTGGAGGTAGTTTAGGGCTTTGGCTTGGCCCAGGGCAGCTGTGGCTTCCCATGTAGGTAGCTGTACCATCACCAAGTATAAATGAGGAGTGGATGAATAATGGATCCATTGTAAGCCCTTTGAGCACCTTATAACTAGATTTTACGTGGAGATTAAACATGAGATGACTGAGATGTAAAGGTGGTAATAAAACAAAGGGAAATCTCGACCCATCAGGCATATATCATCAGGCTTAAGACCTACCTTTTTAGCTCAGCCTTTAACTGAATCTTATTTTATTTTATTTACTTATCTTATTTATTCATTTTATG
>JBBBVU010000005.1:18959163-18970518 GCA_037177055.1 Atherinosoma microstoma
CCTGGTGCCCAGACTAACGTGGTCATAGTTCCTGGTACCCAGACTAACGTGGTCATAGTTCCTGGTGCCCAGACTAATGTGGTCATAGTTCCTGGTGCCCAGACTAACGTGGTCATAGTTCCTGGTGCCCAGACTAACGTGGTCATAGTTCCTGGTACCCAGACTAACGTGGTCATAGTTCCTGGTGCCCAGACTAACGTGGTCATAGTTCCTGGCTCTAGTCAGGACTCGAGCGGCAGCATTTTTAATGTACTGCAGTTGTCTTACAGCTTGTTTAGAGAGGCCAGTGAGCATGCTGTTAGTAATCTATTCTGCTAGAGTCAAAGACGTGAATTAGTCTGTAGGTCAGATTTTTGGATCCTAATCCTTTTGATTGTGGCAACATTTTTTTAGGTGGTAAAAGGCTGCTGATGTTATTGATTTAATTTAACTATTAGAATTCAGGTCAGAGTCCATTATTACCCCCACGGACACAACTACTCTAGTTTTACTTCATGCATAATCCCGCTGCAATAGTTTCCATTAAGTAGAATAATACAGCAGAGTCTTACACATAAGCTCCGCTCAGGGAAAGAATTATCTGTGCAACAAGTGGCTTTACATCAAGTCAGCTCTGTCTATTTTTAGCATCTTGACATTTTAAACAAGTAAGTTAGGACACTTTTAATATAATGTATGTTTATTTTAATTACTACGTAACGCAAAATATTGACTGTGCTGTAACTCGGACAAACGAGATGGACTCACCGTGCGTAGAAACTGTTCATGTCAGTCACTTTTCCTGCCCTCTTGACTGAAAACCACTCTAAATTTATTGGATTTGTTTTGGTTTTTTGTTGTTGTTGTTTGTTTGTTTTTTATGTGACCTCGACAGAGACAGCCAAAATCATAACCAATGTATTAAAAGCATTGCAGGCGCGAGGCCTCCTGGTATTGCAAGGCTCTGTGCGGTTGCACAGTTTGCGACGGCTCTGCATGCAGCACATGAACGATGAAATAATATTTTGTCGGTTGTTTTAGAATTGGGAAGTTTTCAGCTTGACTGATTTGACCAGTCACTGGATATTTGCTTTTTTCTTTAGTTTATTATACAAGTTTATTATACATAGATGATCCATTTATTCATTTAGAAAGCTTGCCATGCACGGATGGACGTGCCACAGATACTTACCGACAGGGCCTGTAAGGGTAAAATGGTGCATGCAGCTTCGCTGGAAATAGGATAAACAAAAAAACAACAAAAACCCCCCAAAAAATAGAGTATCTGGTGACAAGGAAGGAAGGAAGAGATTATATGGAAGCACTGGGCCAATATAAACTGACAACAATCTGAAGACACCTTGTTGCATTCTTAAGTTTTTATTATCTGGTCCATCAATTTTATTTTCCCAAAGTCCAACTGCTGCACTTCTCTGCTGTGTTGTCATGTTGTCAGATGAGTAACAAAGATGATGATGTAGGGCCTTCATCCTGGTGCATCAAGGAAGAGCTTGATTGATGGTAGTTCTCAAAACAAAAGTAGATGAGCAACTCTTAAACCTGAATCTAAAATAGTAATGAGTCAAAGTTTAAATGAATGCACCTCCAACTCAGAGGGATTTTTGAAAATCTTTACATTTCTAATTTTCATTGAGTATTAATGATTTTCTTATCTAAAATAAAGTTGTTAAATGTAAACAAATATGAGGTTTTCAAATGTTCACTCATAAAAACCATCCAGGTCACAACGAACGCTGATATTGCAGCTCATCTCCATGACATGAATCTTACATAATACCACGCTGACCTTTGTGCATAATTAACTCCATGTTTTCTGCTAATTAAAAATGATTATCCTGCCACATTACAACCTCCTCACAAGCACAAATTTAAAAATGTGTGACACATGTTTAATATATTGTTAAAGCTAGTGGGATAGCCATGTATTAAACATTTACAGCAGAATAATAATAATAAAAAACTTTCTTTTCTTAGTTTCACAGCATTGCTTCCATAATAAATCTGCAATTTGATCAGCACCCAGCACCTGGGTGAATATGTGATTTAAGCCCATACTTACAGAAAGGAACATTAATTAATTAAAAAAAGACACAACATCATAATATTTCATATTCAAAACATTGTAAAAAGACCCACACAAGGCTGAATAAATAGTATATAGATCTTGTGACTACATTCTCATTGATCTCATTTATGTCTATAGAAAAATAATTAAAGAATTCCAAAGGATGAATATTACTAAAGCTGAGAAGAACGAGGCCTATTATGTGTTTGAGTAGCAGAATCTGTGACCAGTGATGCGAGAAGAGAACATTTTTATCTTCCACTTAATGGATGGAGGCTGTAAGAAGACAGGGACTGGCTCATGTGAACTATAATAATGAATAGCAGTGACCAGGAGGCATTAAAAAATGTTATATATCTCTGGGAATGTTTTCATGTGGCTTGAGCTGATGGGAGAGGTGTAGGCCCTTACTGGTCTACTGTTAGTGAGAAGAACATCGCTGTTTCAGCTCATATTAAAGACATAGAAGCAGCAGAAATCCTCCTTGCTGCTGTGTTTCTGCATGTTGGGAGTCTATACTGGCAATATCCTGGTTAAATTAAAGGGACACTGTATTTCATGCCAGTAATTATTTTGTCCTCATGTTTCATTCAGAACTGTGCTGAGGTCTGCACCATCAAATCATTGAAATATTGTCATTTATTATGGTTTATGTAGATTTCTTAAAACTTCCAGTCTCATTTGTCAAGCGAGGTTCTCATTTTGTGGTCTTGCTGGGACTCCTGGCTCCTTTCACATTAATGAAAAAAGGATCAAACTGAATTAACTGTTTGCTGCAGTATTTAGTATTTACTTTTTGTACAAAAAGCTCAGAAAGTGCATCGTAGTAAGGAAAGGATGTACAATTGTTGGGATCTAAAAGCCATTATGTTCTTTTAGAATAGCTTGAATTCAAGCAGAACACAATAAAAGTGCAGGCTGTGGTAATAAAAAGAAATTAAATGAATTTGCCTGCTACTTGTATTTATTTGGCATGGATTTTACTAAGATATGCTTGTCTTTTCAAGACTTTTTAAAGCTGCTATAATCTGCATTTTGTTGGTAGCGGATGAAATGTATTTAAAGAATGTTGTTTGTGTGCACAAACCCGCAGAGAATTATAGATCAGCAGCACTTTCTTTCAACTCTGAGAAAGATTTTAATGTCTTTTAAGAATCAATTCTTGGTTTTCAGGCATGCAGCATTATTATGTCAGGTCTTACGGCTCCCTTCGCTGCTGTTTTTGGAGGTAGTTGATATTTCCCACGAAAAATCTCTAACTAATCCTCAGAGCACTGTACTGACAGATAAAGTTAATACTCATCTGGTTTACAGTTTTACATTTTCTGTTTGAAATATATAATTTATCATGTACATGTACAGACCAAAGCAATGATAGGGAAGCAATTATTGGACAGAAACTGCTCCTTTCCTCCTCCCCACATATCCTGGAATACATAAAAATCCCACTGATGACAAGTTCAAAAGTCTAAAGACTGGATTTTTTTTTATCAAAAGGTGACTTTAACTTTGTAAAATCTTGAGAACATATCCAGACGCAGGCGTGTCCCGCTTGCCTTTGGGAATTACAGTACACGTAGGGTCGAGAACCCCATCATGGTTTCACCTTGAGGATCAGGGCTGATTACTTAGAGCTGGGTTAAGTTGAGTTCCTGGTCCCATTGGCCC
This sequence comes from Atherinosoma microstoma, assembly GCA_037177055.1. NCBI lineage: Eukaryota > Metazoa > Chordata > Actinopteri > Atheriniformes > Atherinidae > Atherinosoma > Atherinosoma microstoma. The sequence continues at coordinate 18,962,897 of JBBBVU010000005.1, forward strand.
ACTGAACCCCATCGCCTCTTCGTCTTTGAGCTGCACAAAATCGATGGGTAGATTTGAGGGCCAGAAGTCTTGTCTCAATCTCTCAGCTTTATCGATTACCATCCCCATTACAGCCTTCTCACTCCCAATCACTTTCCTATTTCATTTCTGATGCCTCACTCTCTTGTTTCTCTCCTCCTTCCATCTCTAATCCTTCTTAGTTTCTCCATCTTGTTGCTTTTTTGACTATAATTCTGTTTTTTTTATGTATTTTCTAACATCCAACGCACCCTCATCTCTTCTTTAAACTCTTTTTTTTTCACGTCATGGTCTCTTGTTTCTCGTTCCCATTGCATTTTCTTTTTATCTTCCTTCTCCCACTGCATCCCATATCCGTCTTTATCACTTCTCCCTCCCCCACCACTTTCATTCCCACTCCCAAAGGCCTCCGGCTCCCAGCAGTGGATTATCACACATCTAAGGAACTCACTTCGCTCAGTCCTGTTGGTCCAGTTGTTGACTAGCATGTTAGTCGGTCTACTAAATTCCCAATGGGAAAAATATCGGCCTCGCTATTCCGTGTGCTGATTTTTCTCCGGAAGTCCATATTTAACATCTTCCATGATGATACCTTTGTGGGCTTGCAGGGAAATTACAGCGACGCGTGTTACCAAGGATAGCTCCCTGCTGTTAATGCACCCCTCAATTTAGACGAACCAAGAAGGATGCACATGTATTTGCGTGAATGTTGCCAGCCCTAAATGTTCCCGGCTCCTCCTTTAAAAAAGCAGGCTGCCAATTTGATCAGAGCCCAATTATAGCAATCGCCCAGATATTCATGGGAGAACAGAGGAATCCTGAATAGAAGCAAACACCGTGGAGAATTAAAGCCGTGGAGCATGGAGATCAAAAAGAAATTATGGCTCCATCACAAATATGCGTGACATGAGTAAAGAGAGAAGAACAAAGGATAGGTGAGTGGAAGGTAAACAGTCTGTATGTAGCTGCTTTTTAAAAAACAGACTATAAATCAGTGCTATTTATATCTTTTGCATCCATTTACACGCATTCATACAGCATTTCTTATGCCTCAATTAATCTCATCACATTAGTTATTGAGTAATTGTACTGTGATGTCACAGCACCATGAGTGTATAGATTGAAGCTTGAGTCATGATGGATTTGTTGCAGGAAATAGACTCAAAGAAGGCATAGAATAAGTCAATTAATTCATTGCAAATGCACAATTTAAACTTGTTTTTTTTTCACTTTTCAGTAGTATTTGATGTCTTTTAACATTTACTACAGTTGTACCGCCTTTGGCCAGTAGGGACAGATATATCCTCACATCCTTCCATGCACGCTTCTTCCTTTTTAAACGTATTCAGAGAACGACAGGTTGCACAAATCTAAAGTTGCACAACCATCCGAAAACCCATCCATTTGCTCAGAGCACGAGATATTATGTCATCAGTTTTGGCACGAGGTTGATGATCAGTGAATGACTTATCTTTCTCTTGAGCCTCGCAGTGTGGATGTTTTCAGATTCTACAAAGAAAAATGGCTGAACCAGGGATGCACATCCTTCTATATTTACCATCGCTGCCTGCTATAAACTTACTGAAATGTGCTGTTTTGGACTCAGTCTGGTGCTTCAGCTTTTGTAAAGAAAAAAAAAACCCACAACAGTATGATTTCATGCTCTTTGAGTTCAAAAACCCATTTAGACCGATGTTGGCTGAAAGTTTAACCCTTGAAGCCCGATCAAAATGGCTTGAATCACCTACCACAAACACATGATAAAACAGGACAATGGTGTTTATTTTCCACTGTTGCTCAAAATAGTAGACCCTAATGAATAATTAGATTCACTGTAAAGCATCTTTGGGTGTCCTGAAAAGCGCTATATAAATCTAATCCTTTATTATTACTATTATTATTATGATTATTATTATTATGATTATTATTATTATGATTATTATTATTATTATTAATGTTGATAGGGGAGCTGTCAAATAGGGGAGTAAAAAATAAGATGAGGATAGAAATGTACATTTTTCCTCTGTTTCATTGCACTTTATGCAGGCATAGTAATTAGACCCAACATTTTTTACACTGGGAATACATTCTGAGATGTTAGAACATAACTATGAATCTTATTAATGTGGAGTAATTCATGCTTTGGGTATGTCTTTTTAGGCATTTAAAAAAAAAGACAGAGCTTAACAGGTTAAGTCATAGTTTTCATCAGTGGCTATTTCTCTTTCTGATGAAAACTAGATGATTACTTAAAATAGAACTGCATAAGGGACGTGAAAGGAATGAACACTTTTGTCAACTGATACAAACAAGATTAAAAAGGAAAGTAGTTGGCAGAGATCCAATCAGAGCTAATTTAGTTGTGTGGCAATCTAATCAGATTTAATCTTTGCTTGTGGAAAGGAGGAAGACACACATATTTGATCCATCCCCCAAAAGATGATTAGGTCTTATGTACTCTCAACAAACTATTGATACATTATGTCAGCACCTGAGAGATAGAATAGTTGACATACACGGTATCAGATGTCCTCTTACGTTTGATACAAAGCAAAAGAAAATATATAAACGGTGTAGATCATCTATCACAGGTGAAAACATAAGTTTATAGATGCCATTCAGCAAGTATTAAACTGGGGATTCTTCTAAAGTCTCTATATAAGCTGTTCCTGCTCGCTACAAAGACTTCTCGCCTTCCTTAGTCTTACAATAGAAGTGGTCAGCAGAATTAAACATCCTAATCCTGACCAGTCTAATAGGCGAAGAAAGAAGCTGACAAATACCTTTTAACCTTTTCTCTAACCACTTTCCAGTTTGAATTTTTTCAGCATGAAATCCCTCAGATGTATATTTAAAGAGCAGAAATGGTAACAAAGCTGAAATACTTTCCCTACCGCATGAGTCTGGTAGCCACATGTGATCCAATTCCACCCGAGTGGAGGGATGTCAGCGCGAGCCTTTTGTGTGACGCTGTTAAAATCCCAACCAGCTCAAGGGGTCACCGGATGGCCTCAGATACAGTCAAGGTCCAGGTAAAAAAAAAAATGACTTGAACCAGATGTGACCGCTCAGTAGAGTGACTGAATGGGAAAGATGATGCTAACAGGGAACTATTTGGATGATTTAAAGTTGTTGTAGAGACAGGTACAACCACTGAAACGTCCTTTTGTACCGTCGACTTAAAGGGGAAGAACATGCTGGCCGTTTGACATTTAATTAAGTCGGGGGGGAAACGAAAGAAAACAAAAGAAACTGTGTGAATGTGAGGACGATATTCAGACCAATGTAGGACGGAAAAGGCTCCCGTGTTCTGTAGCACGCGTGATCTGTCGAGTTTAACGACGTCAGACAACCCAAAGACCATAGATGAAGCCTTGTCTGTCGTCTAGTTAATGACTTTACATTTTCTTCGACAGAATGTTAAGTCTCTACAGATTGCTTTTAGATTTATCACCGATAGTGTTATTAAGTTACCAAGCGGCAGCTTTGGTTCATTCTTCAGATTAAGAGCTTTAATGTTGTTTATTTCCTTCCAGAATCAATTGTAAAACCTCTATTTTTCAATGCCACCATTAAAAATGGGTCATATTGGTCGTCGCTATTTTTCACTGGAGGTAAAAGGGTGAAAATTCTGGTGCTGGGATGGGGATACGTGGGTGATATGTGTGTAAAATCCCTTTTGTCTATGATGTGCTCTGTAAGAAAGGCCAGCGACGCCTTTTCTGTTTGAGGAAACTTGCTAAATTCCAGATAAATAGAAGCCTGATGAAAATGTTTTATAGTGCTTACGTTGAATCTGTCATTTCCTTTTCAATCATGTTGCTGAGTACGGAAGCCTTGCCATTAAGGAAAAGAACTCCCTATAGGGAAACTCCCCAGCATCTAAAGTAGCTGGGGGGGGATTCAGCAGCATGGAGGACATATTTAACGCTAGGGTGATTATTGGAAAAATACATCCCCTTGAATCGTGAATACGCGCTATTTCCTTCTGGTCTCCGCATGTCTGTTCCTCTAGCTACAAAAATTAGATATAAGTTTTCCTTTGTGCCTCTCCATTCAGGCTGTAAACACCACAGAGAGGAGGAGGTGACTGTGCTGCAGACATTTTGCATCTCTATTGATTTGCTTAATGATTTTATTTCTTATGTAGCTTGTTTTTATATGATGGGACGGAGCAAACGGTGCATCTGTTTGAGTTAGCTGCTTGTAGTTGATATATTTTCATGTTATGTTTTATTGTTATTTATGTCTTTAGAGTTGTGACTGATGATTGTATGTCTGCTGCAAACCAAATGGCCCTCTCGAGGGACAAACTACTAAAGTGAAGTGAAGTGAAATCTTAAGCTTATATTATTTCAGACACTTTTCCAGACAGTGTCCCTCTGATCATCTGTAATGTCTACACTAAGTTCCCTTTGCCATTTTTGTTTTAAGTGACTAGTATTTGAGACCTCTTATTCTTTCAATACATTATAATGCGAGCTGATTGAATTTTCCCTTCACATCCACTTCAGTTTCTCACCCTTTTTGAGTGTTTTTTTTTTAATGTTTTTGTTCTTGTAGTTTGGTTTTTCTTTCGCAGTTTCAGATGTATAATTTCCTACCCTTTCAGCTTGTTGGAGGACAATAAAATCCTCTCCCAAAAACACATAAAAGCATTACAGATTCACATTTTTTTTCTCCACTTTTCCCCCCTCAATCTTTCAATCAACTTCATCCCTAATCGAAACTGCAAATATGTTCTTATTCAAAGGATTTTAACCCTTTAAATGCCAGTTTACTGACATGTCAAAAAAGCAGTTGTTTTCTGTAAAGTATGTGTTTGAGAACTTGAGGATTTCTTTAAAAGAAAAAGTCTAAATGTGTACTAGATGTACTAAAGATGATAAAACATTTATTTTGATCTTTGAATAAAATCCCCACCCACCTAACATGTATCATATGGAAAATAATGTCTATATTTTCATAAAAAACTGTAACATCATGGAATCAAATTGGCATTTAAAGGATTATAATGATATGAATAATTACGTATTTGGTATTTTTGATTAAAATTGAAGTTCATGAGTGATTTGAGACCAAAAAAAAAAAAGTTGGAAAAATATTTATGTTTCTAAAGCATTTTTTGAGTGATAATTTTTTTTGTCCTCTGTTGATCCGAAAAGGTAGTTAATGTGTCCCTGGGGAATTGTTGACCTTAAAAAATCTAAGTTTTTCTCTTGCTTACAAGAAATGATGGGGTATGGATCAACACAACCAGAGTGGTGGCCAGAAATAAAAGTCCCTTGTGACCTACAAGGGACATTCTGATAGTCCCTACCTGGAGATATCAGAAAAAGTCCTGCTTTTGAATGTTATATTTTTCTGTTAACTGACATGAAGTCGGGCATCTTAATGAAGCCCTAGAAGCTAAGGATGACCTTGGCTGCCCAATTCTGAGGCTTTTGAATGTGAATGGTGCTCCTTGTTGATAAAAGACAATAATTTGACCACGAGATGCAGCAGCTTCACAAGACTTTGTAAAGAGTAGGAGCAACATCCAGTAGATAAGACGATGAAGACCAGACGTTGTATCATCTATTTTAATCCTGGTTCAACCTTTTTTTCCCCTTTATCTGAACCCTCATTCTTGCTGTCTGGCTTATGATTTCATGTCTAATATTTTATGGGGCTAAACCCCCAAAATAATCTTAATGTGATTGGTTTTAGGTCTAAGTCACTAAGTGTGCGGCTCATCGATAGGCTTTATATGCGAGAGAGAATGCATCCTATTATATCGTCTGTGCAGTTGTATGAGAGACAGTGGATTAAAAAAAGAGAAGGAAATTGTTACTTTAAAGTTATTCTGCAAATTGAATGTGGAATTTACTTTTCCTCAAGGATGTAAGTTGGGCTTCATCCTTTTAAAAAGAAAAACAAAAGAAAAAATGTGTTTCCTTCTTGTACTGCAAGATTATGATGAACTGTTTATGTGTGTGGTCTTTTCCTGGAGAATGTGAAGCCCCCTGAAGGGATGAGAATGGGGGCGTTGCACGCGTTGATGGAGCACTGTTTTCTTCTTAAGAAATGAATGAGTGCATTCTTCATCAAGAACCACAGAGTCTGTCTTTCTTTATTTCCCCACAAGTCCTGTTTCTTCCTGTGTCCCCTCAATAGCTGAATGATGGCACTATGTCGACGCCCAGTTGACGGGAATGTCTCGGGGACAGACGGTGGTTGTCGAGCTGGAGTTCATGGTCAACTAGGCTATTGGCTTGACTCTCAATGGGGCCTCTTGTAGATCTTGCATGGAGTCATCCAGGGGTCCTGACCACCCTGTTGATTTTTCCTAAGTAAAGCCCATTGGGCTCTTTGTCTGACGGCTTACAAACAAGAAAGCCACAGTGGCCGACAATGTGGTCACAGTAGTACGAGGTGGTTACAACAGAATAATACCTTCCCCCGTTATTAGTTCACTGAGGTCATCACGGACTTCCTTTGCAATGTATTTTCTAAATCAGAATCCTTGTCACTGCTCACAAAAAGCAATGAGCTCCCAGACTTTGATCGCCTCAGCGTGACATGTTTTCTGATTCCCGTTGACTCAAATATGCCTCTGTGATTTGATTGCATTGAATTACAACGGACTGCCTGGCATAGTGCTGTATTTCCCAAATAAGAAGGGAGTCTTAAGCCTGTGCCAGTTTAGGCCTTTCGTCCATTGAGATGCAGCTAGACGCTGCCAAGTTGTAGTCTTAATGCAGCATTCTGTACAATGGAGGCCGTACAGGAATCTGGCTTATGTGCTGCTCAGCAGTTTTGTCAGTGTGGCTAGGTTGGTCACTGCCAAATAAATGCTCTCTGGCTCCTTCCAGCAGTGATTTATGGTTGAGTGCCTCCTTGGAAAAATCATTTTCTTATTGGACAGAACTTGAAGTCTCGAGGACTGACTCAACACGTGGGCAGATAGGCAGAATATCTTATTGGAAATGGCATTTGGATGAATGAGGCTTACCTAAATCTCAAGGGGGCTGCTGTTTGGATTGACTTGACAGGCACGGTTTCTTTACCCTTCCCCTTTTCATGTACAACACAAAGGAAACTGATATGTAGTTTTCTTTTAACCAGCAGGCCAAATCTAGTTTGTGTAAAAGGAAATATCCGACTGTAGGTGCCTGTAGTTATACCGACGATACAACCATTTCCTGCCTATATGGCCATGCTTCAGATGGCTGAACACATTTTAAGGGAGTAAAATAACAAACAAGAAAGAAACCAGAAGTGTGGGGCAAGCATATCATGCTGGGGACTTCTTGCCTGGGTTGCTAGATCTACACCACAAGCCATTTCTTTTTTAAGGCACTGCATCACTCAGTACTGATTTAAAGAGGAAGGAAAAATATATTCAGCAAGAGAGGGGGCAAGCATGGCATGGGTGTATGTGCTGATAGTGCTGTGTCAGGCAGGGGTGACTGGAGAGTCCTGGGCTCCAGTCAGGGGTGTTAAGTGCACCCCTGACTTTGGAAATATTTATCTTATTTTATTTTATTTTCATTTTTACTATTTGTTTTTATTATTTTTTGGTAGCAGAGTTAGATTAGGTTTTTTTTTACTCAAGAATATAG